>BMAO01017550.1:0-262244 GCA_019973975.1 Trichonephila clavata
TTAACTAAAGGTAAAGGAAATCAGATCTATTTTAATCTTAGTGGGATTTTATTAAGTCAACTTGTTATTTTTCTTTAAATATCTGGAAGATACTCCGACTTAGTCACTTTGTGACCGATCTATACGCCTCTATAACTAACCCCTTGGGGATTTTTCTGGGGCAATAATATTATCAACCAACTTTCACAGAGGGAAGAAAGCGTGATTATGCAAACTAAGTATATTATATAAATTCTGTATTCTCGAGTTTTAGGAGTTAGTTGGTGAGTGAAGGATCGTGAAATTATTAAGTGCAAATCGGAGTTTATAATTGAAGAAGTCTACCACTCGACGGTGATTAAATCCGGATAAGGATCATATTCAAGGCCTCAACTGGAGGACTCAACTTCATAAAAGTACAGGTATCGTTATCCTTGTTTAAATAGAAGTTTTGCGTATTAGTGCACGACGTAGTTAATATTGAGCTCGTATAAGTTATCGTGGAATCAGTTGAGGTTCCGTATTATTATCCCCAGGCTAGCAAGTCTCACCTCCGCGCTCTGCTATCTGATCTTTTATCTTAATAAGATTATTATTGAGCTTCCTTGATATTTTGGTGACAATAAAATAATTAGAGTGAATTATGTCTACTGATTATTCAGTTCCTCCCACACATCTAGCCGGTTCCGAGGGTAGACAAGGGGGATCAGAGGGAAGCAGGAACCGACAAGCATTACAACTTTAGATTTCAGACAGCGGATTTTGATGAACAAAATTTGATACCAATTGAAAACATGAACTTCCAAATACTTTTGAATCCCTAAGAGTGATAAGAAGCTTATAACAAACGCTGATCAAAAGTAAAAGGGCAGAAATTAATATCTTATCGGAGAACGAATAAAAGCTTTCCAAATCCGAATTTAAAAACCCGTCATTTGCGCTCTCAATTACGGAGGGAAATCTTTCCTTGTAAGATATCCACATAATTTGATTTTTATTCGTAATGAGAAATTAAGGTCTTCTGTTTTTGCCCCTGTGTATGTAGCACAGATCCTACATATAGAAGAAATAACAATTTATAATATCGAAATATTAAACACTGCAACATTTAATATAGAAATATTAAATATTTTGGTTATTACGAAAAATATAGGAAGAATTCCCATATGCCGATTTCTTGTACACGAGATTCCAGTTAGTATATATCTATGTATATATATATATTCAACTTGATGTTATTGTGCAACATGATGTATGATGTTAATATATCTGTGCAACTTGGCTTCATAGTTAGAGGAGATATTAATTTCCTATAACAATTTTCACAAAACGTCACATTTAATTTATCTTATCATTAAATAAAAAGTGGCATTTTGTGAAAATTCAAATGTGCCGAGAACTTTCTCCAAAATCAATGACCATATCTGCAAACCTTAAACCAAAAACAACAAACTTTGCTTCACCAATCACCGTATATAGAATTTTATTGACAAACCTTTACAATACAATAACGGTTTTAGTTTTTTTTCATTTTTTTAAAGTTATTCGGTGTATGTTAAACACCCAGGGACATCTTAAGGCATCGTCTAACTGGGCTCGAGCTCAGGGTCTTGTCTCGTTCTCAACTCAATCTTAATAAGATCGTAATTCGAATAATTTCAACGGCCAAATATTATTTCCGGTTGTATTCTCCGAAAAACTGGGAATTTCGGATGATATGTCAACTGTCTACTTGGGATGATTGTCGTTCACGTATAAGCCTAGCCCTATACAACCATATATCATTATCATTACTCATTCAGTCAAAAAACGACAATCGATTGTAAGCCATGCACATTTATTTGTTTCGGACTATTATTCGTACGAGTATTTGACAATGTAAGCTATATATAATCTGCTTTTAAGGGTCATATGTAAGACCTACATTTTTGTTGGGTCCTAGGGCCTATTTTTGAGTAGAGCCTCAGGAAGTCTTAAGACGTCCCTGTAAACATTCCTCTAATTTTACTGATATCCCTATTTTCCAGGACGCTATTTTAAAAGAGAAGGAAATATTTAGTTTTTCTGAAAAGGTTCTTTTAGGAATGGCATACAAGGCGTTTAAAGATTGCGATTTCAGCATACATCTTTGACCCACAAATTCTTATACAGTCCATAGAAACAGTAAATTTAGAAATACAAAAGCGTTAAAAAATTGTATCTTTTTTATATCATAAACTAGCCTGTACGCTTTCGTTTCACTGGGTATTTCATGTTGTATAACTATATATTGTTCTTAAGTTATACTAATGTCTAAGTTTTCGATTGTACTTGTTTTCAAAAACATTTTATAGCCCCAACTTCTTGATCTAAAAAAAGTTTGTAGTAGATATTGACATAACTGAAAAGATAAGTCTTTCAAACTTTAAATATCCAACCGTTCTGTTTGAAGAACATGACTGTTTGTAAATACTATACTAAAAGATACTAAATATAAATACTAAAAGATTTTAAGAATAATTATTCCTAAATGTGAACAAGCCAGTAATTATTAATTAAAAAATTGGAATGCACGATTAAAATTTTCATATTATTAATACAGTAATACCTCGACTTACGCGAACCCGAAGTTACGGGATTTTCAAATCACCTCAATTCATCTTCCCTCCCTCCCCCAGTCTTTTTAAGGATTGGTTGGTCATCATTTCATACCTGAAGTATAGAATGTTATTACCAATCTAAATAGATTTCATTTAAAGTGATGCTATTAATTGACAACGCACGAGTCATCTCTCTGCAACTAATTTTGACCCACGTGTAAAAGTTTAATTTTTGCCACTCAATACAACCCGTTTTTCTCAACCGGTGAATCAGGGAGTCATCAAAACATTAAAAGCTTATAATACAAGACAATCAGTGCCGTAACGTATACCCCCGCAACCACCGCATCGTGGGGGCCAGGGTTCTTGGGGGGCTCAAAGCCTGACTGCCGCAAAGTAAAAGTCCTTTGTAAAATCCAACTTGGTGCCCAAAAGCTGACTTTGCGGGGCGGCCCAAATGTTTTTCGTTACGCCACTGAAGACAATCATTTGCAAATCTGCAGTAAACTATGAGACAAAACAACGAGTTTTCTATTATAAACTTTTGAAAACTATTCAATGTTTTAGGTGCAGTAAGAATCATCAAGCAATTTTGTCGAATGTTCACAAAAAAAACTTTAAATTGCGTCCGGAAAAAACTGTGCCCCTTTTTTTTCATCACTGAAAAAATCAGTGCTAGAGCCTAATGAAATTGGTAATGTTATTGAAGAAGACGTCGATATTGCCAGGTAAATAAATTTAAAGTGTGAAGATATTCAGTAATTGCATGATTCCCACAATCAGGAGCAGGTAATTGATGAGCTCATATAAATGCGCGAGAAAGAGCATTGAAGAGCTTGAGTCTTTTGACCCATTTGACAAAAGGCCTCAGTTTAATTGAAAAAGGGTTACAAATTTCGGAAAATATAGTCTCCAACGAAGAGTGTATTTTTTCAACAAAACAAGGAATGAAAAAAATATTAGCTTGCTACGAAGAAATTTTGCGAGAGAAAAAAATGTCTTTGAGCCGGTAAACTACTTTGTTAAATTTTATGAAACCTTGTACACATGAAAATAATTTCGGTTAGTTATTTTGTATTTGTGTTATCTAAGATTTTATTAAACATCTTTCAAATAAATTCTTATTTTCTTTCTACTCCGGCACCAACTAAAAATAATTTTATTATTCAGATATATTTATATGCGAAATTATACCGCAACTTAAGCGAATTTGACTTACGCGGTTATACCTTAGTCCCACCTATCACGAAGTTTAGAGTATTACTGTATTAGAAAATATTCTATCTATCTTATATATATGTATGTTGACAATTGATGAATAATTTTATCTTATGCAGTCTGACCCTTAATTTACCGACCCTCTATTTTGCTAATTTCTCTACCTAATGAATTTTGCACAAAACGAACTTTTTCCAGGACTTAGCGACTTCGTTAAACAGAGATGTCCAACTGTAAAATCTTTAATCTTTTATATCAAAAACTAATTAAAGAAAATTGGCTGGCTTAGAATTTATTTATGGGCAGTCACCTATATTATTAAATAGCATATTGGGTAGAATCCTAGGAGAGCCCACACCCTTGGCGACAAACCGAAAAAAGCACCAAGCCAGAACGAGACGGTGCCAAGTGAAAACAACAATGGCGGCAAACGAATATAGCGGGAGAATATGGATGCGTAGGGAAAATATATGTAAACAATACAGAAATTAAACATATTTAAGATAAAAAACATAAAAACAGCACTTACTTTCTTACTGCTGATCTTTTCCGAATGGAGTGCGCAGAGTAACAGATTTTAAATTCTTGAAGGCCTCATTGCTAAGCGAATGATCGTGGGAACGCCACCATATACTATATTCTGCGCGGTAATGATCGAACATACCTTCGGCGTGGCTGGTATGGTTTTTAAGAGAATGTTTAAATGCCGACCATGTACCCTCAATAGAATTTGTGTCAGCACCAGCAAAGCAACCTTCAGCATTCAATAAAGTAAAAAATTCTAAAGTATATTCACTCACACACTCAGCCATTCTTTCTGCCCGATGCCCAACAACAAAATGACGAAATTCGAAATGCCCGCCGACAAAATACAAAAATTTCAGAAATACAAAGTAGGGCCAACAAAAATACTTCGCGCCAAGGGTGTGGGCCCTCCTAGGACTGAACAATCCACGCTAGCCAGTTTCCAAACTCTGCCCCTGAGCTTTCGGATTTAAGTTTTTCAATCATAGTTCCGCAGATTTGATAATTGAGACTGTGAGTTGTTTTACTCTTCTCTCTCCCGTTCTTTCTGGGTACACACATACATATATATATATAGAGAGAGAGAGGGGAAGAGAGATGCTTTGCTATTATTTCAATTCATTTTCAGTTTGATCGATTCAGAACAGATTATCTAAACCAGAGATTCCCAAGCTTTTTAGTCTCATAGACCCCTTGCCATATTTTTCGTTTTGAGGTAGACCCTTTCTTAAGTAATATTGAATTTTTGCAAATTTATCAACTTAAATGTCTTTTTGACAGCTGGTAATGCTACTACTTTGAAATAATTAAATTTTTAACTTAATGAAACAGTATTTAAAACTTAAAAAGCACATGTTAATTAATTAAATTAAAAGTTATTTAATTCATAAAATAACTGTTAAAAATAACTAAACAACAAACAAATGAGTTTACCAGGAGAGATGAATCTGGCATCACAATAACAAATTTTCACCATTTTATATCAATCTTGTCAGGTCTAACCTTAAATCTCTTTTGTTAATAGTATTCAATTTCTTTCTTTCATTTTTTTTGTTTTGGATATTAGCAACCACATTGAAACTCCTTTTCACTAGGAAAAGCAATTAAAAACTTCCTGACGATATTTTATAATTCGGGACGAATAACAGATTTGCCTTTTTAACGACAAAGTTGCTGACATCCGTTTTTAAACTTTAATATCTTCGTTAGTGCTTATTACGATCAGTTACTATAGTAAAAAGGCCTTTTTTTCAATGTGACCATATGAATTCAATGCCTACTGTGGTATAACCATAGTCAAAGCATTCTTAAACCTGGTTTCAAAATCTGAATAAAAGCCATTTAAATCTTGAACGTAGGTTAAAACGTCCTGACAGATTGCCTGTAACAAATTGAGAAAATTTGGGCCCTCCAGTATTCCATTTCTTTAGCTTAACTCTGGAAAGAAACGCTCTGAAATGGCTCTTGTTTTAATAAAATTAATACTGCCACCTTGTAAGTGCAAATTAATCTCATCAAGTTTAGTAAATAAATCTGTTCAATAGGTAAAATTTGGCTTCCGCTAAATTAAATTTTCTTTTAAAGTTAAAGTCCCGATCTAGTTTAATAAGAGCCACTATTATAGAGATACCCATTTACACTTCATGGGCCCTCAAATTATTTTTTTGCTCACGTGGACACCTTGTGAGTCGTCGTGGACCCCTGGGGGTCTATATAGACCACTTTAGGAATCACTGATCTAAACAAAGCATTTCTATTTTGATATTAATTTTAAACATTTAAACACACATTAAGTTAAATTATGAGATATTTTATATTTTCAAATGTGATGTCACACATAAAACGAATTTAAGTATGATGTTTTCAGTCATTATGTACTTATGACAAGTAAGAAATATTAATATTTTTTTAAACTATAGTTAAGTAAAAAGTTAAGTTGGAACAAAAATCCGAAGGAAATCGAATTATAAATTGTATAAATTAATGAAAAGATATTTGTAGACACATTAAATTTGTAATAAATGAAAGGAAAGTCTCAGAATATAAAACGCACACACGCACGTATTTTTAAAAAAGAGTGAAAAGTGACAAAATATACAATAGCTTTAAAAAACTAATTATCTTTACAGTTTAAAAAGAAAAAATTTTCTGAAAACTTAACTTTTTAAACATTCAAAAATGTGCAGATATCTTAATAGTTTATAGTCTTTAGTAAGCGAATAGTTTTATGAAAGTTTATAAACTATTGTTCTAAAAAGTGAAATGGTATATCATAGATTTCTCTAAGATAGATAATTTAAAACAACTTGATAAAAAAATACGATACAAAATTATTTCTTACCTCTTGATTTGTAGACTAATCCAACTATTTTATTTTCCCCCCATTCTTCTCTTTAGATGTATGTGGATTTCAATTGTTTAAGAAATAAGCCCACTCTTAACAAGAATTACTGAAACGTGGTTTTTGTGTAAATCATTAGAAAGTATATATGACAGAACTTTTGAGCTCTGTCACTTCTTTTGCTCTCAGTCTCTATCGTGACAACTGAGTACGGATCAATAACATTACGTTATATTTTCCTTCAACATCTTGTTGTCATAGAAACCGATTATATACTCCATTCAGAAACAAGTCCCAGTCTCAAAGTAAGAACTTTATTCGATTAAAGATGGTAATGGAATAACTTCAGGCCGATTTTAAGTGGATTCTTTTAAAACAAAATAATTTATCACATAATCTCTAAGTATTATTTTAAAACAAATCAGAAATGAAGAAAAATGCAATATAGAAGAAAACTCAGTTAAAGTTAATCTTTAAATTTAAATGTTTATAATATGGTAATCCTTATAAGTGACATGGATAATTATTTCACTCATTATATATATATATATATATATATATATATAGTATAATAAAATGTAAAAATAACAATACAAAATTATACAACCAACAAAGCTAAAAGATAGAAATCGGATTCTAAGAAAGATAACTATAAAATAAATGGGGAAAATAAATATTGTACTAGATTTAAATAAACATACATATGTATAACAGAAACAGAGTTAGAACTTTAAAATGGAAGAAACCAAAAGAGCTATGGACTAAAATGGAGGCTTATTATGATATATATATATATATATAGTCTAGAATTTAGCTAAGCTTGCGTCAAGTTTGCCTAGAATTCAATGTGCGAAAAAATTATGATTGTAAAGAGTTTTTTCAATGCTGGACAAAAATGATCTCAATGTTGATAGCTCAAAAGAGACTAAATTATGATATTAAGGGTTAAGTTAATTGACTCAAATCAGTGTCTGAATGATAAACTGTCTCTTACGGAAAAAGATTTTTTTTTTCAGAAATAGTTGGTGAATGGTTTAAGTCAGGGGTCCCCAACCCCCGGTGCCGTAGACTGATACCGTTCCATGGATCAAATGGTACCGGGCCCCCGAGGAACAATAAATTATTTCTACCTAATTTAATGCCGTATATTTCGCTCCGGTTTGTGCGACTTTAACTTTATATTCATTTTTTGGTGTAACTATATTAAAAATTAAATCAAAACTATCTACAATATAAACAATAAACGTCCCCCCCCTTCGATGAGCGGCAGTAAAATTATCAAATTGACCGGTCCGTGGCGATAAAAAGGTTAGGAAGCACTGGTTTAAGTAACTGACTACGTTTGGAGCCATGATTTTGAAAAAAAAACGTACAAATGAATAATTTTTCGATATTTAGTGTCAGTTGAATTAGAATACACATATAAATTTCTTCTAAGAATATTATTACAAGAAAAAATTATTTAAATGCAATTTTTTTTTGTGGGGGGGGGGGACGGCATATTTTCAAAACGTTTATTTATTTTTATTTTTATTTATTATTTTTTTTATCAAAGATACATATCTAGAATTCTAAGAAGGGTCTGAACTAGGATTTTTGAGAAATGAATTGTTTTCATAATTACGATCAAATTCAAATTATAACCAGTGTTTTTGATAAAATATTTCTACTCTGATATATTAAAATTATTAATTGCTAGCTTTTACCCGCGACTTCATTCGAGTTGATATATTTAAATAAATGTCAAAGCCATAATATCATTAGCATTAGAAAGTAAATAAAATATTATGAAAACTTTTTATTGCTTCACTGGGACCATTAAAATTTAAAAATTCTAAAATTGAGCTTAGTTTAAAAAATTGTTTGAAAATATTCTTTATTACTATAATTAACAACAAATTCAATAACTTAAAATATTGCTATTTTAAAAAGTTCAAACAGTCTACGTTTAATAAATAATTCCTCTTTAAAAGAGCTTGAAACAGAATATTATTCTAGGATGCTACTGCATATTATATTATATGTTCTTCTGTCAAGTGCAAATGTGTGAAGATTTCGGGCATTGGACACACGCGAACCGACTACATATAGTTGGCCATGGGAAAAGCATGGCTTTTCCAAACGCAGTGTTTACCTGCAATGTTTGCCCTTATGCTTTGTAAAAAGTAACAGCAAAACTGAGTTTGATTAGAAATTGAACTGATTTGCATTGAAACAGTAGGTCAGGGTGGATAATTGGAATTCGAAGTTTGATAAGACTTTCTCCTTTCCTGACACCTGTTAAAATCGTGGTACAAAATATGTTCTACATCAATTTTGTCGTAATAATATTCATTTTCAGACTGAATTTTTCAACTTTCGCCCGTAAGCTTGATGATTTAACACAGGCTCTGATTTTATCTGCCGGTGTACCCCTCTGAATTACAGGGAGATTTTGTCGGAAAGCAACAGCCAATATAAAACTAACATTTCTCCCATACTATCTGTACTATCTCGTAAATCCTGAAGAGTCCGATTTAACGCTTCTATAGCTTTCTTGTGAGACATCGTACTTTCACACCACACTAAAAGCTTACATTGTCAAAGCATCCTGCCTAAAGAGCTATTTTTTCTGAAATTTCAGATGAGTAAATCTTCAAATGCAAGATTAAGCGATAATTTTAAAACAGAATGTGCAGTACGACCGTTGGTCAGTAAAGTCGCGGCTATACCAGAAGAAGCCATAGCAACTGCTATCTTCTGGGTTTTTCTGATGGTCATTAATAATAAGTTAAGCAAAAACGTTTTTCCGGTTCCTCCAGGGGCGTCGAGAAAAAAGAGTGCACCACTGCCTGATTCTATTTTGCGTAACACTTGTTGCAAAACGTGACTTTGTTCTGGAGTTAATTGAGAGATAAATTCTGTTACTTGATGTTGCAATGGTGTAAAATCGTAGTTTAATTCTCAAGCAATTTCATTATCGAAGTCATTTCCGTCGACACGTCTAGGACTAATCACTCCAAAATCATGTAGCTTCTTCGCAACCATTCTGAAAACCTTTATTGCGTTTTGTTGCAGATTTGTTCCTTGAAAGGCATATTTGGTTGTTTTTCGTCGCAAAATATCTTCCGCCATGTAGTCTTTGTACTTATTCCAAAAGGTTTGAAGATTAGAAAGACCGAGGATGAAATAAGTATTGCGTAAAACTCCCTAATTTTATTCGGCGAGTGGCATTGTGTATGGCTTCCTACATAATAATATCTAGTATATCTTCAAAGTAATACCTCCATGTAAAATATCTAGGTTCAGTATAAGTGAATAATTTTGTACAAAACGCGAATATTGTATAATTAGGTTAAAAAAATTCTAAGTAATAAATGTTCGATAAATGAAAACTTCTTATAAAACTGTCAATTAATATTACCATAGAATTTTCAATATCACGCGCGCAATTCGCTAAAACTTTATTTCGTTTCCCTCTTTAAAAAGTGGGAGAAAATTTGCCTTAAAATATCTGGGATTGTCGGAATAGAGAACTTCTTAGCCAACTTGGCGATATTTCTCAAAGTTTGAGTTTGACATTTAACAAACGTAACGTACTAAACGTTAGACATTTAATAAAAAGCCATTTAAAAATGGCTTTTTGTAAAGATGCTAAATTACACTATGATTCAGAAAAATGTGAGAAAATTTTTATTAAAATTTCCATTATTGACCAAATGCATAATTTTGCGCCAACTTGGCGGGGAGGTAGCAACGTTCCATGGTTTTACCCGCATAGTTCCCGTTCCCGTAGGAATATGGAGATAAAATATACCTTATGTTACTTGCTGATAATGTAGCTTTCCATTGGCGAAAAAATTTTTTAATTCGGACCAGCCGTTTCCGAGATTAGCCGGAACAAACAGACAGACGGACAGACAGACAGACAGACAGACAGACAGACAGACAGACAGACAGACAGACAGACAAAAATTTTAAAAATTGACGTTTTGATATAAGTACCGTGTATACTTTTAAATGCATTTAGTAAAAAGCTGCTAATTTGAAATTACAAACAGACACTTAAATTTATTTATTTGTATAGATAACTTAACACACAGATTTTCTGAATTTTAAAATAAATATTTCAAAAACTATTGTAGATATAATTAGAATTTTTCACTCTGGCGTTTTATCTTCTCAGCTTTACTTCTATTTAAATATTATTGTGTAGTCATCAAATTTTTCAGCAAATTTTTTGCTCTTAACATGCAGTTTTTAAACGAATTGTATGAAATTTACGAAATGTATTAAAAAATACTTAAGATTCGATATACTGAAATTTTAATTTAATATTATATTTGAAGTATTGTTAGTACTTATAGTCAGTAGTGTACACAAAAATTTTTCAAGGGGGAATCCATGGTATGATACGAGTTCCCCAATTCGTATCATACCTCAAGACAACATCTATTGATTCGTCTGATTTTGTAGATTTTGTTAACAAAAAACAGTAAAAAATTAATTATTGAATTAATACATAGCATTGATTAATAAAATTAATTGTTAATTACAAGTACTTAATTAAATTTTACGCTATATATAAATAGGATTATCATCAATCGAAAAAAAACTCAAGGGCTTTGGGGGGTATCCGGACCTTCAGGACACACCCCCTTGTGTGCGCCACTGCTTATGGTAAATAGTTTTTAACTGCGGATGCGCAATACATAAATAATTTTTTCCAAAATTTCAAATGAAATTTCTAATATAAAATTCCTAGTTTTGTATGATTGATATTACAAAAAAATATCCAGATTTGAATTACTTGTTCTTCAGTTAGCTTTTTAAAAAAAGATGAGGAATTTTGCATAAATAGATATTTTTAAAAAATGTATTTAAAATTGATCTTTATATTTATTTATATGCGTAAATGTCAACTGTAAATGTATCCGGATATTTATAATTACTATTTATTCAAATATTCATGTTCAAGAATATGAATTTGTGGAAAAACCCCTCATTCATGTTCTCTCATACATGTAATGATATGATAAATTCGAAACTGAACATTTCATTTAAAATGGACTCGCAATCACTGAGTATGTCGGATTGTTCCGTTTGGTTTTTTAAAGGTGGTATCACAAGTAAATTTTTATGCAACTTTTAGCCCAATTTTTCGCCGAATCTGAGGTTTAAAGGGTTCCCGCAAACAAAACGACATGCTGTGACGTCAGCCGCGCTCTTTCTTCACAGTGAAACATACTCGCCAATTTTTCTGCTTCGAAAACCACCATCCAATATTATTTCTTTTATTTCACACGCACTTTTGTTAATGGGGATAAACAGAAATGGAGACTCAATCTGTTTAAAATATTATACGCCGTTAAAATATTGTACGCCATTAAAATATTATACGCCCTATCTGATGCGTTTGATGCGAAGCTACCATCGTTACCGCCATCTTTTTTAGGACGTAGGGCACCGAAGAACCCCATTGGGGGGGGGGGCTGGAATTTCAAGCAACTTTCTCAGCTCAGTGGCAAAAAGTTGTTCGAAAGCCATTGCTATGGCAACGGAGTAAAAATTGCACGAATTGGACCAAAAATAGCACCAAACGTGTGATAAGGCCTTAAGTTTTCTATGCATTCAACAACATCGCATCAAATTGTAATAATGCGGCCTTCACCACCTCGATTCTGCTTTCCCACCTTGTGTCTGATAAAGGCTTAATAGTAAGTTTTAATTTAGTTCGATAAATTTCCAGCATTTGCAGGAATTTAAAAATAGCACAAAAAATATTCTGGATAAAACCAAAAAATATTTTTGTTGCCCCAGTGACGAATTAGCTACATCTACCAAAAACAGATTCAAGCTGTGACAACAGCAAAGTGTGAAAAATGCTCTCTGGGATTTAAATTTAATATCCGAGTTTTAACTCCATTATTTATGCCTAACATGTTTGCACCATTGTCGTATCCTTGTCCACGACAGTTCTGAATATCTTAGACATTTTTTCTAGCTCTCCAGCTCTCTCAGTATTGCATTGGTCAAATATTCTTTAGTTGTTTCAGTGACAGCGAAAAATCAGATCAAGTTTTCTTCTATACTTCCAGTTGATGTACTACAATACCTTAAGAGGACCGATATTTGTTAAATTCTACTACAGTCTCTAGTGCAGTCGAGTAAAAAAGAATAATATTTTGCCTCTTTTCTCCCACCAATCACTTCACTGAGGTAACTGTGTTTGACATGATTGTGATCAATTCATTTTGAATATCTTGGCTTAGATAATGGTGTACCAGTTGTTGTTGTTACTAATGCCACATGATCGGCAAAGGCCAGATTGAAGCCCATGAAATTCATCATGGCAAAGGGCTAAGTGACGCCTGTTGTTAGCCGTAGCTTTGGGAATCATGCAGGTGACATTACGATTTAGCCCATTTCCACCGCCAATTTCAAGGGAGGGGGAGGTCAGGGTTTCTCCCACCCTTCTTCCCCTTCCACCTACCTCACAAGAGGACTTGCGGCTCGACGGTTATTTAGAGTACCCCCATGCCATGACGGCACTATACATTTACAAACATCCATGCCTTCTCCGGGATTCGAACCCAGGCTCTACGGCACAGCAATCAACGTTGCTAACCCTTAAACCAGATGGGTGGCTGTGTGCAAGTTGTTTATTATCAATGTGATTTATGTGTTCCCGTAATGGAGGATTATATTTAGATATCAATTTAAATAAGTCTATATGAAGTTTCCAGAATTCTCTTAGTGTCTGTTTTGAGAGATTTTCTGTGATCTCTAAAAGCCAGAGTATTATAGACTAAGAAATTTATTATACCAAATATTCTCTCAAACAAATTGTGCCAATGTTTTTGAGATTCAAGAATTCAGTTTTCGTTTTCTCGGTCAAATACTTTTCTGTGCTTTAATCCTTTCTCCAATGTTATCCATTGGAAGATATTGGCCGTATATTCTTAAGTATTCTCATATCTGTGTAAAATATTACTTAAGTGTTTCCAATCGCAGCTGCCTTCCTGTACCATTTGAGTTTGTAAATTGCCAAATAATTTGCATAGAAAACAGAAAACTTTCTTTTTAGAACTTGAATAAACCAACCAGCGACGACGTTGAGTTTCACCATTATTTAGTTTTCTTGAGAAATGAAAATTGGAAAAGTGATCCTCATCAACTTTAGCATAATAATCATCAATGTTATTTAACTATTGTGTGGGACCATTTTGAACTATATCATGACCGGTGAGCATTTGTTACGGGAAACAGCACAATCCCGGGTCAAAACTGGAAAATGCTCGTTTCACTACATCACTGGCATCTCTGTTCATAGGCGAGGAACTAATTTCAATCCCTTCTTTTTGATTGTGACTTAAATAACTTAACGTGATCACAGAAATAACAACGTCAGATTATGATTGATAAACTTTTGATCCTATTTCTGTTATCGATTTTCGTCGTTCGGTATCAATAATCGGTGCATCTGGAGTAACTTCCAAATTTAACGGAGACTCGGATGCGGATAAATGTTCTTGAGAAGTCAAAGGAACCGATTAATGTGATTCTGTACTGCCAGATTCAGTCTAAATGAGAAATTTCATTATGCCTGAACTTCAAACTTGGTTGGATACAACTCTTTCCACTTTTCTTTTTTCTTTTTGCCGCAACAGATTCCCATTATCTCCCTTTATCTTTATCTCTCTCAGTGCCTAAACCTGAGAAAATTGATAAGTTATGAACAAAAATGCCCAGTACCATTATTATTTATGTAATGTGGTGTTAGTCAAATGAACGTGAACGCTGGTTCGAGTTTATCAAGAATGATGGTACTATTGGACTGTATATAGTTTATTACGAGTCGGTGCTGTTCCAAGATAGAAGCTACAACAACAACTCATGCGGAGGGTTACATCAAAACATTGGCGGAGGTGCTCAGTCGGTGGATGGCATGCGCGACAAAAAATAGATACACAATTACGCGGACTGAACAATTTATTCTCACATTCTTTTAAAATTTATTATATGATATAGAAACATGAAGTGAGACTGCCTCTGCATGCGATGCTTTAATTGACTTTCTAATGATGAGTAGTCCTGAGCTATACCTCGTCTCTGACCGGGGACTCATCGCGCGATAGCATCTTAACTCCAGCTAATATTGCCAGACTAAATATGAACGAATGAGAGGAAACGACAAAGGTAAGAAATTTTTAATAAAAGAAAATGGAAAACAATATTTTCATGAATTATTTATTCATATACTTTTATGCACTGATAAATAAAATATCTTTTTAAAAAGTCGATATATCAATTTTTCAATATCTTATGGCGAAAAACAGAGTTGAGAATTTTATTTTATTTAATTATAAAAAAAACCCTGTGGCGTGCACTTTCGGATTTTCCTTACTTTTCGTTTAATTTATTTCGGCTTTGAAGCGCGAGGCCATGGCCCACAGCGCCCACGCCTTACGCCGCCTCTGTTAGTAGCTGTGCTTGAAATATTTGTGAGTTATTTTAAAGTAGCTACTTATTATTGTTAATTAAAAAAACTAGATAATGAATTTCCCTTTTTTTAGTAGAAACAGTACATCAGTATTATAATAAGTTGGGGAGGGGGTTATGATACTATACTTTTTATTGTACTGTTTTCCAACAATTTCTTTAAAAAAATTACACCGTATTCAACTTTACAATACAAAATTGTAAATTTAATCACCCTTTATATGTACAGCTAAAATATGAATCTTATTACGTGAGGTGATAATCATGGATTTAGTAGAAAATAATGAACAGCACATTAAAATTGTATGGGAAAAATAAAGAATTGTAAGAAATTTGAGTCTAGTTTCTTAAACTTTGGTGAAAACCCTTTTAGTACTAAACAGTATTTCGAATTCACTGAATGTATTTCATTTGATTTCATATATAATAGTCAGTATAGATATATTAGTATAAAAACACATATTTCATGTTATCTTTATTGCAGTATATTAATTTACATAAATAAGCTCTCTAAATAGAAATACTTTTTTAATATCGGCTGCAAAAGTGAAAAAGATTTTCAACAGCAATCACATAACTTTTGAGTGGCAGGTTGGGGAAAACTTTTCGAATATCATTAGACGTAATGTAATTTCACTAGAAGTAGTCAAATAATGAAGGTTGTTACTTTATTAAGATACTATACTCCCTCATTTTCAGTTTACAATATATTTGAAATTAGAGATTTATTTTCTCAGTTTCTTTTAATGTTATTCAAAATTGATTAAAATTTTTATTTTATACATAAAAAATATTGAAAAACTCTTATTGAAATGGTTCAGAGGTTATGAACAATAAAATAATATTTTTTTTAACATAGTTATTAGATTCAACGTAGGCTTTAATATTTGGCATTATTCTCAATAAAACATAGCATGGCTATGTAACATTTGTTACAATGTAATTTGTTACATATTTTTTATTTATTGCAATTATTTCTGAAGAGCCAAAAGTGGTGACTCAAGAACAGACCATTCTGCCTTCGAAATCAAGCATTACATATCCACACCAAGCAGCTAATTCTGACGTGTAGAACTATTTCAAACTAAAAGTGAAGTGAAGTAAATGAAGCAAAATTAGCGTTCTTTCGAAGACATTATTTTTCTACCGGGATAAACATAATTTGACATTTGTAAGAAATATTATTTCAAGTTGGAAGATTTTTTTTAAGTTATATTATTGTAGAATATTCACATTTCTGTTGTAGATTTAACACAGTATATTTAATCTCATAACGTTTATGTTAACAAATTAATCGCAGAATGTAATTATATGTCAACTTTTAATTTAGCTCATTTTTCTAACCCGTTAAATTATATTTTGAAGCATGCCTATTATATTTTTAATTGTTAGTTTTGCGTCATTATGAGTATTCAAAAAGAATCAGAGCTTTTCTTTTAAGAATTACGATGATTTAATTTGTTTGTCTTGTATTTAATTTAGCATCTTAATATATGATCATTGTTTCTTCATTGGCGTAACATACACCCCTGCAACCAATCATCGCGGGGAGGGTGGGAACAGAGTTCTTGGGAGCCCAAAGCCTGACTGAAGCCAAGTACTTACCCTTTGTAAAATCCAACTTGGGGACCCAAAACCTGACTTTTCAGGGAGCCTAAATGTTTTGTGTTATGCCACTAATGATTAGACATAATATATTATTTTTATTCAATCAAAAAATGTATGTTTTGTTATTGATTCATCAGTTACTTATAAGTAACTTTAATGGATAGATTCTAACTGTAAAAAAAGTCTTAAGATATCTCATTCCTTGGATTCGATAAGTTCCTATAACAAAACAATCTGGATATTGTGGAGTTTGACCAAGCATTAGAATTTAAATGAGGTGTATTGCTGTATCGGCCACTGGTGGCAATTTTATTGCCTTTTTTGAACTAAACTTTTCCTTTTGGGCCCTACTTATGTCAAAATATTACTTATAAGTAAAAAAGTAAAAGCACATATAACTTCACAGAATTTGTAATGCACATATAATAGACAACTCAAAGTACTATTTTGAACAATTTCAGTGGTCAAGGCATCGGATCATGGCTTGCATGTCATGAGTTCGAGCCCAGTACCACTGAAGATCCGCCGTGTAGCGGTGCGATGCACGTTAAATCTGTCGAGAGCTCAAACGTCCTCCCGTTGGTGTGGTGTGGTAGTTAGGAGAGGGGGTGTGCCAGCTCAGGTGTTGTCCGCGTCACTTGATCATGGTTCAAAATTACGCGGACCGTCCCCAAAAGCCCTCGTGTAGCTGAACAGTGGGACGTTATTATTCACTCACTCACTCACTTGAACAATTTCATCCTTTTATGATTTATTTGTGGACATTAACTAAATAGGATAGATGAATCTGCAGGTCATTGTATAGTTTTCAAATGTTGGAATCGAGCTATATATGATTATTTTGATTTCTTTGTTTTCTACATAATATGTTAAATATTTGATCTTTCATTATAAGGACCACCAAAAAGGGGGAGGGGGAGTAAAAAATGGAATTTTAATCTACTGAGCTTTTATTAAGAAGGAATATTTTTATTGAAATCTTAACGTTAGCTAATTCTATGCTACAAAATTTTGCTTTTGAGTTATCGTTCCATGATAAGTATCAACACAGAAAAAATAAGAAGCTCTGTAAACTATCAATCTTTGCAGAATGGTATTCAGTAAAAAAAATTAAATAATTATTTCAAGTATTGATTAATACCAGTTCTCTCTTTAGATATCTATCTTATCACATTGAATTGAAAACTTAAAAAAATACGGTACTTGCGTATTCGAATCACCACAGCTAAATTGATGCCCCACAAATCTTACCATGATATCAAAACAACAAAATAATTCTAATGTTTTTTTATATGGAGAAAAAAAAGAAAGGCAATTAGTCACTCATTTGGTGAAAAATGGAATGATTCATTTGGCTGCAGAAATGCTAATACACAAGTACCAAAAATAGTTACAAAAACTTTAGCAATATTTCATCATTCTATGAAGACATATAAGCTCCACAAAGCATTATGATGAATACTTCGTGAAACACGGTTCTAGTGTTTATTTAATTGTAACATTTTATGAATTAAAATGGCTAAGAATCAACTTAATATAGAATATTACATTAATTATGTGCTGTACAGGGCATTATGAATTATTATGGGACACACAAAACTGTTCTACAGTTTAAGCCATGACTAATATTTGATTGTATTGTAATGTTTAACAAATATTTCCAAAAGGCTAAAAGAAAAAAAAATTAATTTTTATGATTTAGTTTTTATCTTTTATTTGGGAGAAATTAAAAATTTATATTTAAGACCATTAAATATCTTATATTAATATCAATATTAATGTATTTTAATTGTCTTACATTTTGCTTGTAGTTTTTTGTATTTAAACAAAGTTTTCAAGAAAGAAGTGTACAGTGTAATAATTTTTTATTGTTGTGTAACATGTTGTTGAATTATTTGAATAAAATTTATTTTAACCCCTTAAGTGCTGCAGGCATGTATACACGTCCTGCTGAGCTGGTGTCTCTAGTGCCCCGGACGTGTATACTTGTCCTTCCAAAGGACTTTTTACGTTGTGCTGCTCCATTTCAAACTAGTCCCATGGCTTTGGAATACAAAGAAATGACATTGACAGTGCTTCTAAAAAATGTACTTATTTCGAAAAGAGGTGGAGAGAGAGAGAGAAGGAATTTGAAAGGGTGTATTCCAAGAACGATAAAATTCATAGTTAAGCAGTTTTTCTTGTTTTTTCGTTTGAGGTTGCTCTTTTCTATTCTTCATTTGCTTACTGTGTGTAATAGGAAGCTTTTTAATTTTTTGTATGAATGCACTGAATGTGATCCTGGTTTATGTGTTCAACCATGTTTCAGGATATATCACAGAATAGATAGGTTATAATTTAATTTTTATTATATTGTTGACTCTAAAGAGTATTTTTTTATTTTCATTCTATTTTATCCTTTTTTTTCCCTACAATTAACTACTTAACAATATGCACCTGTGGAAAAAACGGTGGCACTGCCAGGTTGAATTTCGTAACTTTTCCTCGACAGTTAATGGTTTAATGACCCTTAATGATGCTTGCAGTTTAAAGGTTTTATTTTAATATTGATATAAAATTACATTTTATAATAGAAGTCTAATTAATTATATAATTTTGATTTTATAAATTTTGATTTATGTAGAAAGTTTGCTATTGTTTAAATCTTTTCTTTATAGATTCTCATTAATGTCAGGGTGTATGGTTTCTTAACCATGGGTTAAGTGAACTGTAAGTAACAGTACTAATATAAATTTATCAATAACATAAGTTCTGATATTGATGTGAATTTTTTTGTGATATCAGTCTGCCATGAAGGAAAAATAAAATTCTGTTACTTTTTCACATTTAAAATACTTAAGAAAAACTGAGTTATTTGAAAAAAGCTATTCAAACTGAAACATTTTACTTTCTGTTGATTCTTATATATACTGGTCTCCTAAAGATAAGGTACAGCATGTTTTTCAAAGCTTACCATTAAAAAAGTTACTGTAACAAAATATATAATGTACTTAATGAGAGTTATGAACTTAAATGAGAGAGAGAGAGAGAAACTTATGGAAAAAGTGATGGTCATTTTGAAAGAAATGGCTGCTTATATGGAAAAGGGAGAGTGCTCAAAAATTAAACGTTCGTAGCTTCGTTTGTACCTTTTTGTGCATGATTATTGATCTTCAGTATTGTTGGTAATATCATTGACTATATCCAGGAGAGTAGCAATTTTTAAGAGGTCATTTATTTAATTTATTAAGGCAGTGGGAATTCAGATGCATGAAAAAGGAGGTTGTTATAAATTGATGCTGCTAGATGTCAGATTGTGTTTGCAGTGTGGTCCAATGGCTGTGGGATTAGTTAAAATTCTGTGTCTATAAAATATATGTTCCAAGTCAACCACTTGTTACAATATGTATGATGGACTATTTTCTAGCCAATTTTGGCTGAAGGAGGAGACTCGGCTTATTGCAGATCCTTTTGTCACCCCAGGAATGAGAATCTCTGCTTCTACAATACGCAGATGCCTTCTCAATTCAGGTCTTTATGCAAGATAACTAGTTGTGTATGTACTTCTGAACTAATAGCAGAGATACATCTATTGATGTTTGTGAAGAGAGCATGTTGCTTAGTTCACAAAGCAGTTAACTTTTGAATTCTTTTCAGAAATGTACTGTTTGACATTGGAGAAAGATTTAGGTTTTGTCTGCTGATTTCAAGGGAACAACATACCAGATACATCCAATCTAACATTGTTTAAAGACACAGTTACAGAGGCGATGAAATCGTTGTCAAACAGGGATCACTCTGGGTGATCACATTGAATTGCATTTGTTCCATAGAGGAATTGACTGTTGTGAGATATTGGGATGGGATTACTCACCATAAGCCAACGGGTAATGAATTCATTCTGATGGTCAATATTGCATGACCTCACCAAGCTGTGTTTGTTGAGGACTATCTTGAGGAGCATGATTTGAGTGAATGAAATGGTCAGCTCAGTGTCCAAACTGCAATCTAATAGAGCATATTTGGGGTTACCATGGTGGACACATTGCTGACTTTAGTCCTTCTCCAAAGTTGTTGCATGACCTGAAACAAGAATTATTCCATATCTTGTCTTTACTTTCATTTGAGTGTTCCACAACTTGCTGCATTGCAGTTTGCGATGGCGCATTCCTTATTAGAACCCTCCCATTATTTCTTATTTGTACTGCTTTCTTCAAGAATGGACTTTTCTGCCAAGAGTGTTTTATCTTTTATTGTAAATCATATTTGTATTAAATTTATCCAAATTTCTGTATCAGTTTCAATAAAACACTGTTTAGTGCACATTCACTCAAAATTTCTTCTTTCTATATTCATTCCTTTTCAAAATAGATACAAAAAAAACAAGTTGTCCCATACTTTTGAAGGCCATACGTATTAAACAGAAAAAAGAGCATTTATTAATGTTTGCTCTCAAGATAATTGATATTATTTGAAGAAGAAAAAAAACTTATCTGAATTTCATAAAATGAAAAATAAATATTTTGATGTTATGCTATTATGAGTAATGTCAGAATTGATAGTTTATTAAGAGAGTCTTGGTAAGACCATGAGTTACATGTTATTGAAATGCATGTTAGCAGGATTTTAATGTATTTTGGTTTTCATGTGGTAAAAAATGGTATTACTATTTTCATACAGTTCATGTAATTTACTTTTGAACGTTATTTTAATTATTTAAATAATACATTCGTAATTGCTAAGATTGGAATACTGAAATAATTTTTTTAAATTATAAAATATTTTTCAGCTTAATCATAAGTCTGAAGCTAATAAAATGAATGGTTGTTCTACATTAGTTGTGATTTGCTATTTCATTGTTGAATTTTTAATTTATAGAGTAAAAAATTTTCTTGATTTGGTTTGTTTGTTGAATTTCTGTTTGCAATTAAGCTATATATAATGAGAAAGACTAATTTCAAGATGCAAAATATTCTTAATAATTCCATATAAGATTTTTTTATTGCAATTATTTTATTACATTATTTTGTTTTTCTTTGAAGATCATCAACAATAATGTCTGATTTTATGAGGAATACAAGATGCGCTCATTCAGATGGTATGCATGGTTGGTGCAGTGGTCCAGTAAAGAATAATTTATGTACCAATCATCAATATTGGCTACAACATGGCCAAATGCTTCAATGGTTCTTTGCGTCACATCGGAATGCAGAAGCCACCCATGTAAATAATTTTTTTCCAAGCTATTATGTTCCTCAGGAACAGCAGGTGTCAGTGCCGGAGCATCGAAATTCACCACCTGATTTATGCTCTAATTCTGGACGAGAAAGGTTTGCATCATCATGTAAAGTGCCCCATGCTGTAAAGAATGGTTATATTAAAAGAGGTAATCTTAAATTTTGAAAATTATTTCTGATAATGATCATATTTAATGAATGCATCAAAAGTTAAGTTTACATGGCTCACATAATGAGTATTTTTCACAAAGTAATATTGTATGTGGTCATAAATTAAATTACTAAGAGATTATTTAATATTTTAAATAAGATCTTTTTCACTATAATTTTCTATTCAATACAAACAACTAATTGTATTTCTGAGTAACAAAATCAATTGCATTGATTTTGATTTAAAAAATGTGGAATAGTATCATATTAAGTTTGATATTTATGAAGTAGTTAAAATATATAGTACAAAATATAAATTAGCTATGTATATTGTTGTCAATCTAAGATATAATTCAATATTTTCCTTGGTTTTATTTTTCTAGTATTTTTCTCCCTCTTTTTTTTATCCTCTTCTGAACAGAAATTTCTGCTTTATAATTGCTTTGACACTTTGTCAAAATATTGTGCTCAAATTGGAGAAAATCTAGCAGAATATTCAGTTTGTAAACCGAACTATCTGTTCTTTCCTGTTGTATTTAGGAAAAAGTACATCTTGCTTATAAGAAATTTTAATTGATAAATCTCACAATTTTAATCAATAGATAATTTATTTTTAATATAAAGACCAGTAAAAGTTCCCTCCTTACTTTATGTGATTAATTTTAAAAAGCATTGTTTTTAAAAAAAGCAAAAACAATTTTATTAACTAGTTTTGATCATACATTTTTTTTATATAAACCAATGTGTAAAGATCACAAGCATTTGTACCGGATAAAATGAGTGTTGTGAAATTTTTCATTTCTTGAGTGAATATTTCAATTTTAAACTATGATTTTTTTAAATTGTTTTACTTTAATCTAACTATGTACCATAAAAAAAGTAAACAGTATTTCAAGTAGAGAACTTGCAGTCTAAGAGATATGGTTAACATTCTTAGAGGTCCACAGATATGCTATGAGTATTTTTTGTGATCAGTGTTATTTAAAGGAAATTAAATCTGATCTTTTTGAATTGATCAAAGATTATTGGGAATGCCATTAATATTATATGCTTATTTTTATTTTCACAAATGAAACAAATGTTGTTTGAAAAAGGAATAGATATATAAGGAATAATGATAATGGAGGGGGACTACAATTTAACAGTATCCATCCCTTAATTGTAATGCACATTATTAAAACATTCATCAAGGAAAAAAACAACTTAAAAATAGGAGTAAAATGTGTAATTTTCATTAGTGAACCTGTTAAATAAAAGTTTTATTTTAGTTTTATGAAAAAAAGGTTTTTGATAAAGCAAAGCATAATCTTTAATCTAGGTAGAAATAATAATCTTAAATTGATCAGAAAAATAATTTATTATTTAAATGTTAATTAGATATATACATATATTAGAATGTACCATATTTACTCAAATCTAAGCCACACTTTTTTCCAATATTAAAATCTTATTAGCTACTGAAAATCGATTGCAGCTTAGAATCAAATTAAAAAATGCATTGAATGGGGCAATTAGAGCAATTACAGGTTTTAAACTATTTTACACTATTTTTCATTTTTCACAAAGACTTGTTGAGAATTTGGGGTGCGGCTTAGATTTGAGTAAATATGGTATATATATTCCAAAGTATCGCTGGTAGTGAAAGTGAAGTATTTGAATTAGAATTTTTTTGTGGGTTGGCTACTAGAATTCATAATTGTATTGAAGTGCAGATATACATATTCTTTGTGTTATTAAAAAAATAAATTTTCAAAATTTTTTTGCATGAGTCTGAAAAAAATATTTGCGTAGATTTTTTAAGTGTTTATATTTTTTCACCATATAGACGAATCTGAATCATCATCTTCATCTGAATCATCTTTATCTGAACAATCTTCTATATGTGACTCTTCTGTTGGTGATAATGATAATGAATATGATAATGATAGTGATAGCGATGGTGAATTGGTTTTTGATGCGGATGGAATATTTGCAATGCGAGCTGCAAAAGGTTTGAATCTTTTATATAAATTGGTAGACTTGTGTTGTTTTTTAAAAGATGTCTCATATTATTTTGCTACATAAATTGTTAAAATATCAACCTGTTTTCTTTTCTTTTAAGATAGGGCTTTATGTTTCATCATTTCCTATTGTAATTGTTAAATTTATTTAATTTAAGCATGAGCAATTAGAAAAGATTTCTTCTTTAATTCTTTCTTGCATCAAGTGTTAATAATTCTCAATTTTACATTTCTGTAGCAATCATGCGCCTTATTCAGATTTATTATGCACATAAATATTTAACTTAAAAAAAACATAAATCACATGTTCATTTTAAAAATCTTTTGAAATATAAATCTGAGAATCACATTATTTATGGGCAGGTTTTTTTTTAAATCTCCAGTCAAATTGCTGACCATAAAAAATAAACGAAACAATGTGCTGTGAGTAACTTGTGTGTTTATCCAACCAAAATCTCTGCTACTAATGAGGGTAACTCCCCAGTTAATGTTGAGCTGTGGACACATAAACATGGCTTGTATGATTAATGCTGTCACCAAATACATTTGTTGTCAGATATTATGATGACTGTTAAGTAACATTCAAAACAAGAGAGGAGGAATTCTAATATCTGGAGTTATTCTCATTCATGACAATGTTTGCCCTCATAATGCTGCTCAACTTAACGCTAAGGTAGATCAGGGTTCTATGGAGAAGAAAAATTATTATTAATGGGTTAAATTCATGTGATGTCACAGTCACACGATAAAAGCAATCATATGCTTCCATCTAATCAGTATATGGCTTTGTTGTTGCCAACTTTTCCTCTTTCAGAAACTTTCTGTTATAAAGTACATATATTTGTCAACAATATTAACACGTAGAGCTAAGCAAAATGCATTTTATTTAAAAGTATAGATATAAATTTTTTTTCTTTTAATTTCAAAATCTTGAAGAAGTTTTTTTTATGACATTTGAACACTTTTACTCAATTATGAAATTTGAAATTTTATCAAATAAAACAAGTGCAATTGGTTTAATATCTGTTTTGAATTAAATTTGTTAGTCTTTATCATGTGACTGCCATGAATTGAGCCCATTGAAACCTCTCTATGTGGGAAAGATGTTCCATGGTATGGAGATTAGGAGAAAAATAATTTATTAAATTTAAATAATTAAAATTATTTTTCTACAATATAGATAACTCAAAGTGATGATTATTGATAGTGAATATCTCAATGTGCATTGCAACATTTCATAATCTCAGCTCTCTCTCCCAGTACCATCAAATCAGTCTAATCCAAGCTTTTTTTACATCTTCCACTTTATCATGCACTGCCCTGTTGACAGTAGGTTTTTAAAAATTTTTTATACTTAAGAAGCTGTTGAATGAAGTTGATGTTTTCGTCTTGTAACTATTTACTAGGTGTCCTCTCTTTGCAATAAATGTAAAAAATTTATTGAAATGCCTGTTTTTTTTTAACAAAAATCACATTGATTTTTTACCATTAAAAAGCTGAAATACCAAAACTTCATTCCCAATATGGCAGTACTTGCCATATAATTTTTTTATTTTTACTTTCATCCATGTATCAGAGAACATCTTTTCTGCACTTAAATTATGAAAAAAAAAAAATTCAAATCACCCTAGCCAATAGTTTCTAGAGTATTATAAATGGGATATGTTTGATTACCTGACTTAGCGCGAGTGCTAGTAATATCTTCCTTGAGCTGAAGAACTGCAAAACCATGTTCAAGTCCACTGCACATCACTAACAACAACTTTCTTTGAAGAAATTATTTGAAGGTTCATCAAAAAGGAAAACAAAAGGCAAATGTTTTAATTATCAAGTTGATTATGTTGAAGAGTAACTATGTAACTTTTGGTGTAAAATAATTTCCTTTTTTCTTTACTCTTATATTTTTTATGGTTTAGTGAAAGTTGAAAACAGGATGATTCCTTTTAGTATAGAATTTATTCAAAATACTATTCATATGCTGTTTTATCATATGTCTGAAATTTTGATTAACTTTAATTAGGAGTTAAGATTTTAAAAATAGGAATTGAATGTTTTCTAAATTTCATAGAAATATTGAAAAATATTTTTTAGAGGATTCGATTAAAGATAATGGGGATGACAGTGATAATGATAGTATTGAGCTGATAGATGCCATGGTGGATGAAAAGTTTGAATTTGTTGAACTTGATTCTTTTGGAAAATGTAAGTATTTTTCTTTGAAACTATGCTACCTGCTATTTTTTTGTATTTTCATTAAGATTTAAATGACTCCATATAATTAAAAATATTTTTGATTACAATGTGAATATTTTATAATTTTGTGTAGATTTTCTTTAATAAGAATATAAAGTTATTTTTGTAGTGTTTTGATTGAAGAATTTCTTAATATTCTTTTTCATTTAATTTTTTGTCCACTGAATTTTATAAATCAAGAATATCACATAGAAAGGCTCGCACTAAATAAACAAAAATTTAATTCTTCCGAGCATATTTAATTTTTTTTTTTGAACTGCTAAGAAATGTAAATCAATTAAATAGAGAATATAAAAAAAAAAAAGAGTATGAACATAATGTGATAAAAGCTTTCATTTAATCTTTATAATAGGATTCTTTCATCTACTACTATTTATGCTACTTAAAAAAAGTCATATTTATAATAACACAATGAAAAAAATACAAGAGCAGTAATAGCTGAACTTAATGTATTATTTGGTGCTGATTTCAGAAATAACAATAAAAATTTTCCTTCATGTCACATTTTTTTGAAAAATTTATTTTTATTTCGATTTTTATGCACATTTACCAAAAATTTTTTACAGCAATCAATTTCTTCCCTCCTTGGCTGACCTTCATTCAGCCTCGCTGAAACGTACAGAATACCACTCTGTGACATCTTTACTTTGCCTTCCTTCTTTTCTTGTCACAATATTTCTCTACCAATAGCGTCGCATGAATCATTAACTTAGATCTTTATCTTGGCTTGATAACGCAGGAACTGGCACTCGCATCTGGAATGAGAATGATTCTGAATGTAAGACGCTGAAATTTTGAACTTGGTTTCAATTTTTCTTTCATGTGTAATTTATTGTAGTGCATACGATGCGTAAGGGGGAGCTTCATCTTGGAAATACTTTTAACAGTTGTGTTTTTTTCTGAGCAGATTTGGGAAACATGGATTTGAGTTTGAGACTTTGCAAAAATTTGCCAGATGACTTTTGTTATATATACAGTGAATATAGTTTTATTAAAAATTGCATGAGAAGCATTATAGATCATGTAAAACAGCTTTATCTTGTGTATTTTGGCATGAAACTTGGAGACCAAGACAAACCATAGGCTCATCATAAAAACTGTGTAACGTCCTCATCCTCAACGATCTATGCTTCTGGCTCAAAAGAAAGAAGACTGCTATACGATTTGGAGATTCTATGAAATAGAAGGAGCCAAAAAGCTACTTAGATGATTATTACCTTTGTTCCACCTCATGAATCAAAAGCTGATATCTTATCCTGGTAATATTCCATTGGTCATACACCTCATTCCTCATGGGCCTAATATTTAAGTATCTTTGCCTCCAACTGAGTTGCAAAAAATTTCCAGGTATGTCCAAAGTCAAGTTGACAGAGGGAATCTTTGTCAGTCCTAATATTCACAAGCTTATTGAATGACAACGAATTTGTGACTTACATGACAGCAAAAGGAGGGGGGGGGGAAATGAATTTTTTTCAAAGATGTTGTCAGAATGTTTCTTGGTAATTGCAAGGATGCTGACAGTGAAAGAATTGCAAAAAGTATTCTGGAGAAATTTCAAGAGTTAGGTTGCTCCATTAGTGTGAAAAATACATTTCCTTCACTCACATGCAGACTTTCCTCCTAAAAATTTAGGATTAGTCAGTGAAGAACAGGGGAAAAGGTTCCATCAAGGTATCAAAGATAGGGAGTGCAAATGTCAAGGTAGAACATGCTAGTTGACTACTGTTAGATGTTAAACGAGATAGGCCGGAAATTAGTTTCAAAGGAAAAAGAGAACTTACCCTAGGAGAAACTTTGTTTTGCTTTCTTGTGCATTTTAAAATATGCTTCAAACTTGTATGTACACAAGCATAATTTTTGCTCCTCTTGGTCAATTGTCTATTCTATGTAAATATTTTAATAAAAACAAATTAAAATAGTGTGTTGGTGATTTTCTTTTAGAAATTACACCATAATTGGTTGTAAAATATATAAATCCTAAAGGAATTTCGTGCTTTTCTCTCGATCAAAGACAGCCTATGAGGTCTAAGAACAACAGCTTTCATCTAATAGCTGAGAAATTAATTTGCCTCACTAAGAACCAATATTTACATAGATTTAACTGAATAAAAAACACTGTTGCCAAATTAAGCAGGCTAAGTTGTTCAAGAGAATTCCATTTCAAACAAGGTTTTAGCAAAAATATTGATATCGACTTTGCAAAAAATCGTGGTGGGGGGTGGAAATCATTTTCGAAATCAACACACTAAATAATACAAAAATCACTGAAAACATCCTTCATATTTTTCCAAAACTTTAATTTTGTACACATATGTAATTGATACTTAAAGACACCCAACAAAGTGAATTTTTATAATCTGTGTATGACAAAGTATGTATATTCCTCTAGTGAGTAATGCATAACTGGTTTTATAATCAAGTTCCTTAAACGTAAGAATAATTTCACACGCAGATTTTGAATACTTTCTAGTCATTTTCATTCTTTTAAATTTGCTTTTAAATCTGTATTTGGGCTGAAAAAATGATGTAATTCATAAATAATTATATTTAAAAGTGAATTTAAAGAGCTAAATTCCATTTCATTCAGTCTCCGAACTATTCACTACATGTTGCTAATTTGGCATATTTGTCATAGATAATAGGTGGCATTAATAATCTCGATTAAGTTTTAGAAAATATTTCTGCTTATTCTATAATGTGATTCAAATTGTTATGGATAATTCTAGAAGTATTTTACACTTATGCTTGTTTTATATGGTTTTTGACAGTTAAGAAATTTATGATTAATATATCAAAGTAAAATAAACTATTCATTTTTGCTTTATTTTATGTAAAATAGTTCATTACTAAAGAAATTTTTTTGTACTGTAATATAATAATGTACTAAATTTTTGTGATTTTTTTAAATAAATTTATTTTTAGCATTTTCAGTATGAAATTATAAAATAAAACTTTTAAATATTTTATCAGCAATAAATTGTATTTTTAATATTAATGTTTTTTTCCAACAGGTATTATCTTTGAGAACCATTCATTTTCTATAGGGTTGTTCGGAAAGTAATTTCGTTTTTTCCCGACAGAGGATTTAATTGTATTTTTTTGCACCCAACTTTACATTTAAGCCGTATAATTTTTATATGCTTTGAGAGCTCATATAGCAAGGCTTGTGTGTGAAAAATTCCAATTAATTCTACGCAGTAGTTTTTGGTTGGTGCCCTTTTAAATATGGAGAGCGATAAGCAGCATTTTCGACATATCTTACTGTTTTACTACAGAAAGGGTAAAAATGCTGTTCAAGCCAGAAAGAAATTGACTGATGTGTATGGAGAAGGTGTGTTGACAGTACGCCAGTGCCAGAACTGGTTCGCTAAATTTCGATCCAGCAATTTTGATGTCGAAGATGCACCACATTCGGGAAGGCCGGTTGAAGCTGATAAAGACGCGATAAAGGCATTAGTTGATGCGAACTGGCGAATAACAACACGTGAGATCGGATTGAGGCTAAATTTATCAAATTCAACAGTTTATGACCACTTGAAAGGCCTGGGATGATCTTCAAAGCTCGATGTATGGGTTCCCCATGTTCTGACAGAGAAATCTGTGTCGCCGCATTGACGTCTGCGATTCGCTTCTCAAACGTCACGAAAATGATCCATTTTTGAAGCGCATCATCACTGGGGATGAAAAATGGGTTGTATACAACAACGTCAAACGCAAGAGGTCATGGAGCAAAAAAGATGAACCGGCTCAAACCATTTCCAATGCCGATATTCACCAAAAAAAGGTGATGCTGTCTGTTATTTTAAAGGAATCGTTTTTTTTTAGCTTTTACCGGATAACACAACGATTAATTCGGAAGTCTACTGTCAACAGCTGGACAAACTGAATGATGCACTTCAACAGAAAAGGTCAGAACTAATCAACAGGAAAGGTGTAGTGTTTCACCAAGACAACGGGAGACCTCACACAAGTTTGGTCACTCGCCAAAAGCTTTTGCAGCTTGAATGGGATACAATGCCACACCCACCATATTCTCCAGACCTGGCACCATCGGATTATTATTTGTTCCGGTCACTCCAAAATTTTTTAGACAGTAAAACCTTCACCTCAAATGACGAGGTCAAAAACCAACTTGATCAGTTTTTTTGCCAGCAAAGACCAAAAATTTTATGAGCGTGGAATTATGCTACTACCAGAAAGATGGCAAAAGGTGTTGGACCAGAACGGCCAATATATAATTTAATAAAGTATTTGTTTATTATACGAAAACTGTCTTTCATTTCCACAAAAAAAAAAAAAAGAAGTTACTTTTTGAACAACCCAATATATTAAAAGGGGAAAATTATATAAATAAAGTGTATTTTCAAACTAGATTTATTTGACTCTTGAAAAAATTTAACACTTCATCTTTATTAATCATAAAAATATTCTTAAATTATGATTTAAACATAATAGAGCTTGCATTGGGGAATGTAAGAAATGTTTATACCAAAGGATCAAATGGATTTATACTTTTATTAAAAGGGTTTATGTGACCTACATTATGCTGTTTTATGCATTTTCAATTGTTTTTGTACAGAGTTATTCACAAAGAATATACAGTTTTCAGATGCTGTAAAACAATAACAATCAAAGATATGTGTCACCACTGCAAACTGTAAGGTAGATGTAGTTTGTGTCTTGCCTTCAACGGAAGTGATGTATGCAGTAGCATGTGTCTTGCGACTAGTCAGTTGAAATGATGGCATTTGTGTTCTTGAATTTAGCTAACTACTAAGGGCAATTTTTTTGGATATGCTAACTCTTTGGTTGATGCCATAGTTGTAGGACAACATTGACAACTTCATCATTAAATTGGGTGGTGCACCACCACATTGTGTGCTCAATGTGCAAGATTACCTCAATGAACATCTTCCTCATCGATGGATTGGGCAAGTCACAGACTACTACATGCTGCTTACCAAATGACTACCCAGAAGTCCTGTCTTAATGCTTTGTAATTTCTTCCTGTGGGGATACATAAAGGATAAAGTATTTGTCCATTCCCTTCCTGGAGTGGAGCTGAAACAGTGTATCACAACTGCTGTTGATGGACTTGATTCAGATACATTATCATACATTTGGGTGGAAATAGATTACCGAATCAATATGTGTCATGTAACAAAGGTGACATGTGAAGAACATCAAAAACATAAGTGACTCTCTCTAACAAAACTTAAAATTATCCCATGTGATTCTGTTACAAGTAACATATATCTTAAATTGTTCTAGATTTATAGTGCATTGAAACTGTATATATCTTTATGAATCACCATGTACTTTTTAATTAGATTCAAAATTTAAGTTAAAAATCTTCTATCTGTGACTGCTACTTTATTGTATTTGAATTTGATGTGTTTACTGTTCTGAAAAATATACTTGTGTGTGTACTTTTTTTTAATTAACATTTGCTGTTTATGAATACAATTCGACATTGTTGATTCAACTTTTTTAATAAATTAAATAAGTTAATTGAATTTGTAAATGAAGAATAATTGTCTTTCTCCTAAGTTATTTGCTTAAATTTTAAGCAAGCATGCTGCTGAAGCTAATATTCTTTTGTTTTTAAGTGGTGCTTGTCAAACAAATGTAAATATACCATATTAACTCTCTATGTCAAGTGCAAAGTTGATTCAAAAAAGTCATTTTAGAAAATCAACAAATAGTAAAATATTGCTAAGTGTTAATTTTTTGGAATTAAAATTAGCTTAATTACTAAGAATATTCTTTAAGAAGTAAAATAAGAAATAAATCATTTTCTCTATTTTATTTGTTCTGAGTCTAATCGAATTGAAGAAACGTACTTGTTTATTTTAATTTATTCCTGAATTGAAATATTGTGTAATGTTAATAAAACTAAAGCTCAGAAATTCATTATTGTGTGCGTGTATTTTTAATTTAACGATTGTAACTTTTCTATTAATTTTTATAGTGCGGGAAGTGACAGTGACAGGTGTGAAATATGAACCTAACACAAAAGAAGAGTTTGATTCTGCAAAAGAATGGCAAAACCATTTGTATGGAGATAAAGCTGAGAGAATCATTTGCTTGGAAACACCAATGAGTAATAATTTTGATAAACTTTGTGACACTTATCAACCTACAGTTTTTCCTGCTGAATTATAAATTTTCATTTAAGGGTTGGGTTTAATAAATATCTGAACTTGGGGGGGGGGGGAGTATATTGCTTTTTTCCATTTATGATTTTCATTATCCATTAATGAATTTTCTCATAATTGTCATTAAGTAATACTTAGATTTTTTTTTTTATTTCAACTGTTCATTATTTTAAATATTTATGTCCTTGAAAAAAATCAATAACTAAATTGCCTTGATGTAATAGGAATTTGATGTGTTAACTTTCATTAAAATATCGATGTATACTTCCTTGTATCATCATATATCATACATGAATGTAATGCCTTTAAAAATAATAAATATTATGACTTCAAAATATGCTGTACTCATAACTCATTACAAATTTGTTTATTGCATGCAGGATTTTTTTTTTTATTCTTACTTTATAGAGGTTTTATGTAGATCTTTGCAAAGAAAAAAAATGTCATCTTTCATGTGATGTATAATGTTTTTTTGTGTAAAATGACTTGTGTTCATTTTCATGCTGAAAAATTGAAATATTATCATGTCTGTGTAAAATCTTCATGTTTCCATTTGTTACTTAAACAGTGTAATCAGTTTAAATAAATATATTGATAAAGAAAATATCTGTAGCAAATTTTTATTATATAAATGAATCTTTTATTTCTGCAAAGTAGTAATAAACTCTTTAGATTAAATTAATTTTGATATTGTTAATAAAATCTACTTAAATTACAAAATTTATAGTAGTTAATAAATCTTGCAGAAACTTAGTTAACCCGTTCAGGACCAGCGAATGTGAATTTGGAAGCAATTTACCCTGTGGATGCCTTGTGCTTTGAAGTTGTATTATCCGGGTGCTTAAGAAAGAAACCAGATCCACACTTCTATTGCACTCTTCCATAATAATAAAACAAGTTCTTGTATAATAGATTTAATAGACATTTGATGTATTGATAACAGAGCATCGATTGATGTTGATTTCACAGCTCCCATAATTAGCCATAATGCTTGGAAATGGAACACTTCTAGGATATCAATCACACATTTAGATGCTGCAGCAGTAGGTAATGAGCAGCAGAATGTAAGTGCTATATCTTAATTCTAGAGTTGTTTTAGAACAACCCCATTTCGAGCCAGCAATTCTTTTCAAAAGACTTAACCGCTTAGTTGTGCATTTTAGAGTCATTTCAATGTGTTGTCTCCATGATAATTTTCGATCAATTTAATGTCAAAATATGAGAAACAATAATAAATCTTATATTATACATATATATAGATATACACACACATATATATGTATGCATACAGTGGTGGCCAAAATTGTAGACACTTTTTAAAATTATGTTTTTCAAGTTTGTATGCTTATAGCAAATGTTAGGTTGCAGAAAATGCAAAGTATTTTATATCATTTTAAAGACAATTCGATTCTAAACTCAATTTAAAAAACAAAGTGTTAATGTTTACAATGAAAAAAAAGTTATGCTGCAATAACTATCCATATGCATTAGATACTCATGATAGCAGTGAGTTATTAGTGGGGTTTCCTTTATTTTTTATTACAGCTTCAGGTTGATTTTTCATTGAGCTGAAAATAGTTTTAAGCTCTTCCTTCATTATTACAAGATGTCACGGAGCAATTATATCCGCAATAAGTTCCTTTTTATTTAATGGGTGTCTCATTTGGGCAGGATTTTTCAAACGGTACCACAAGTTTTCGATAGCATTGAGATCAGGATTGTTTCCTAGCCAGGACAACAACTCAATGATCTTAGAATGATACCAGTCTTTCGATTACTTTACTATGTGGCAAGGAGCAGAATCTTACTGAAAAATAAATAAAGCATTGTTGGTAAATAGATCCCTGATGGAAGGTAGAAGTTTGGGTTCTAGAATGTCAATTGGGGATTGCAATATTGTACCAAAAGTTCAATACCGGTATTCGATATTTCTTGTAACTTAATACAGGGATACTAGTATTAGAAATTTTAGAAAAAGAAAGAAAATGCAGGTGTTTTTTTCTTAATTTTACTTGTCAGTTTTATTAGAGAGTGTAAATATAACAAGAAATAATTTGTAACTTATAAAGAATCACAAAAATAAATAAAGGAACATCTTATTTATTTAACTCACAAATTATTGAAATGTTCTTAATGTTTTAAAGGTTTCTTAAAAAACGTTTGAAATGTGTTCTTAAAAAAACATAATGCATCAATTGTACTGTCATTAAGCCTGGACTATAATTTTGTGCAAAAATTACCAGCTGTCGAAAACACTTTTTCGACATCTATGCTAGTTGATGGTACTGTTAGCGATGCACGATATACTTTTTCCAAGTATTACCTCTAAATCACTCATCTTCACATAAATCGATTTCTCGTTGGAGGATTTTGGATATAGCTGATTTCTGTACTGTATTTTGGTTTGTTGAAATTCTTTAGTTATTGTTAATTTTAATTTTTGTTCAAGAGACAGTTCCTTTTCACAATTGAAATTAGTATCATCATCTTCACGATTCTGATGTCTGTAAAGTAGTGGCCCAAGGTTTATTGAAATTAACAGGTAGCTGAACATAAATCGCCACAACTTAAAAACAATACTTCAAATTTAGAATTCTAAAATTAACACAAGGTGTATTCACAGATTCATACTCAGCTGCGGGTATACTTAATAATATCGACGTTGTGTAGGCTTGCCTAATAAGTCTGCTAAAATTCGACCAGTTCTTTTTTCTTTTTTTATTGCTCTCCACCGTCAGTCTCCTTTTACTTTCCACTCTGTCTTTCTTAACTTCTCGAACAGGAATCTTTCATGCCTTTCCTAATACCTTCCATTCCTCATTGGAAATAAAATCGTTTCACACCCGCTTCCTTCAGACACTATTCCTAACACCCTTGGTTCTTCAAGGCATGGTCCAGTCTGGTCCATGCCCTATTTGATGCCACATGCTATAAGTCACACATATGAGCCATAAATCATCACGACAGTCCGGCGCAAAATACACAATCCTAGGCATCTCTTCTTCACAATAGCGGACCATCCTTTCTGAACACATGTGTAGCAAGGCGATGTGTTAAACGAAAGATGTGGATGGCTGACAACAGGTATGGTCAGTCTATTGTCCATTTGAAGAAGGAAAGCAATAAAAATATCTTTCCGTCTGAGGAACCGGAAAACACAAAGAAGGTGTTGCAGACAAATGTCTATCAAAGGGCTATGTTACAGGGGAGACACGCAGAGACAATACAACACAAAACTTGTAAGCTCCTACCTGTTTGCTACAAGACTGTGTATGATAGTGAGTGTTCGAATTGTCGAGAGTTTTTTAAGATAATTTCGAATTATCGCGTGTTGTTGTCTGTCCAGCCACAGATTTTACTTCGAAATATTGATTATACAAAAACGCATTGTTTAGTTCGAATTATCAAGAGTTTTTCTTGGGACTGAGCATATACTTCGAATTAGCGAGTGGTTCGTATTAGCGAAGGTTTGAATTAGCTAGAGTCGACAGTATATATAGCTAATTTTCTTACTAATGCGCATAGACAGAATTAGAAATGCAATCTTAATATCCCCAATAATCAGTATCACTATTTATAAATTGCTGAATTTTTCAGAGTGAAATAAATTGCTGGTTTTGATATTTTTATTTCTCAATCAACGTATCGGTAAAAAATAGCTATGGTGAATTATTATTAAAAATATGCAAATCTTTCATCCCAAAAAATAAGCACATATCCAATATATTAAGTTATTTATATTCATTTCTTCATGTGACCGAATTTCAAAATGACGAGATGGTAATAGACGGATTTAGAGAAAAGAATTTGAGTCAAACATGAAATCAGTAGCACAGGGAAAGAAAACGTCCAACTGACAAAATTTGTTCTGAAATCTTAGGAGAAACGATGAATATTAGAAATAGATCACTAGAATTGAATGTTATGAAATTCGAATTATATTATTTTTTCTAATGGGGCTGTGGATTGGTGTTTTCCCATTTTGTAATTTCCTCGGGAGATGGTATCTCTTTTTAAAGCGACACCATATGGGCGGAATATTAATCATCGCAGGTAATTTTGACGCCCAGTTTCCTTCCCGAGGGAGGAACCTGAGTTCTGACGATACTAAACTGAGCGTCAAATTATAATTCTTGATATAAATGGAAACAGAAGAAGTATTAGAAGCACGAAGAATTTCATCAAATCATTGAATTTGTTTGATGAATAATCTTAATAAAATATGGCTTAAGGTAGCTTTTATTAAACATTGGGTCATGGTGGGCATAGTTGAGATTTTTGTAGTCGGCAGGTTCGAATCTTGTTTTCGCGTGCGGAATAAGAGTGACTGTTCTATCAAAATGGAAGAAAAGAGAAGAAATAGAGAGAAATGTGTTTATATAGTTTCGTGTGATACCTAAAAAATTATCTACATCCAATATTCTGTTTTTCTTTTTGATATTTCTGTTGCAGATAGATTTCTTCTAAAGAAATAACGGACAGAGAATATTACACGTTAGCAGAAAACAATCAGAATTCTTTTTTTTTTTTTAAACTTGTAAATAGAAATGTGTTTGTTAATACACTCTGTCACTAAAATACATTCAACCAGAAGGAAACGACGTACTATCACGAAACTTGACATGTATGTAATATATGAAGAGCTAAGCAAATGATTTCAAATTCAGAAGAACAGGTTGTTTCATTAAGAAGACATGGCTCGTGAAAAAATTACAAATCAGTCGGTAGTAAATCCACCTGTGGCAGCTATACAAGCACCTGTGGCAGCTATACAAGCACCTGTGGCAGCTATACAAGCACCTGTGGCATCGAATCAATAAGCTCACCTATGACTCCTGCGGAAGATCATGCCATAATCTTTGCAATTAGGCAGTTGATCCACGAGTATTTTATGACAGCTGCAGCTGCCTTCAAAGCTCGCCCTAGACGAGCATAAGCGAGATTGTTGTTTTATTAGTGAGAGGTCTAGAAGGTCATGGAAGTACATCATATCCTTGAAGACATTATAAGAGTTGAGATCTCTCAACCGCACCTAGAGTGTGGAAGGAAGGGAAGGATGATTAGACATGTCAGTAAACCAATCTGTTTATTGAACACACAACTTATCAACACAAATCTAATAATTCAAACGAGAAGAGATGTTTCTAATCTGAGAAATATGAGAGTAAACAACGAGATGGCGCGAATTATGAGGAGAACTATCGATCCTCCTTTATCAGGATCAATCCACTGCCCTAAATATCCGAGCTATAATTTAACTATAGCGACAAATCGTCACCTTAATTCTTTCAACTATCTAATCTCTAAAACGCTCAATAAAATAGAATAATACCTGATCGATAGCAATCTCTCCTTCTCCTCACTACTCAATATCCCTATATCTCTAGCTAGAAAACTTAGACTATATATCTGTATAATCATGTTTGCTTCTTCGGAGGGTTGGTTTCGAGTAAACTCGAATTGATAGACCAAAGATTTCCCCAGATGCTTATGTTAAAGAAATGAACCGGATAGATTTGTCACAACATTGTTGGGAGCGTCTCGAAGTATGTGGACGAGCGTGGTCTAGTCGATAAACGGAACATGGGCTACATGACAGTTTGGGCAGTACAACTGATGTTAAAATCTCATCCATGTAATTGCTTATCATAAAATTTCTTTGAAGGATGACTAGAGATGATCGAGTTTCCCAACAAATTGCTCTCCACCCTGTCACACCTTGTGTAATCGCCGTATGCCTCTTTAACAACAAATACCGAATGGGACCGGTGGCCTATTCGCCTTCACACGCGTATGCGCTAGTCATCAACATTGTGACTGAATCAGGTTTCATCGCTGAAGAACACACGCCTCCTGTCGGTCACTCTTCGGCTTCCCGAGGTCGAAAAATATCGAATCGGCACTGCCTGTGATGGGTCAGTTGTAGTCTTCTTAATGGTCGTCGGCCAGTCGTCTCCTAATGGTTTTCCTCGATACCACTGGATGTCTGGGAGGTGGTAAATGGCGTCGAACAGATTCTTGAGACGTTGTTGGTGAGGACGAGGCCACTCTTATGATTGCGCAATCATCATGCATATTTGTGCTCCTTGGACATCCTGACCCTCCGCGATGGTACACTATCTCTTCCGTGATTTATTGTTGCCACACCGAGCAACCACCATATCACTTCAACCGAGGTGGTGGCCGATACGCCTGTTCGACCAATCTGCTTCTCTGAGGCCTTCTATACGCCCTCTCTCAAAGTCCGACAATAGTTCGTACTATCTCCTGTTACATCTCCTGTCATAATACCATCCATCCAAGTCTACAGATCTGCTTGAATAATCCTATTGTTCTAGCAATCATGCTTTTAAACTGCCCAGTTCAAATTGAGCTCTCGTTAATAATTACATGCTAGGATAGAGGAATGTATTAGGTTTACTTCAAAAACTCACCTATGCGAAAAGAACAGGTACTACACACACACACACACACACACACACACACACCACACACACACACACACACACACACACACACACACACACACCACACACACACACACCACACACACACACGCACACACACGCACACACGCACACGCACGCACGCACACACACAGCTAGTTTTAAATAGCTCTCGTTCATAAAAAAAATAATGCTGCAGGAAGAATTTCAAGAAAATTTTAAAATTTTTAATGCGTTTTATTTTGAGATAAAAATGGATTTCTATTTCTATAGTATGTTATAGTAAAATATATGAAATGCCATCCCCATATATTTTTTAAAAGAAATATTGATGAATATATAAGAACATAAGCAAAGTTATGTTGAAGTTTTTACTAAAAGTATGCATTAGAAATATCTCACTAAAGGATATACTTAATTTGTCATGAAAACTCCTCGTTTTATGATTTACGATTCATTTTTTTTAATATTTAAAATGATTTTAAAATATTTAAATAATTTTTAAGAAAACTTCATTTCACTAGGTATTAATTTGAATTTTACTTAAAATGCATACATTTTACTTGTGAAGTATAAAGTAAAAAAAAAAAAAAAAAATAGATATATAATCACACACAGATGAAAAATATTATTGATTACTTTATATATATATATATATAAAGAAAATTATTAAGTTATTTTGCATAGATATATATAATTTTTTCTACACACACACACACACCACACACACACCACACACACACACACACACCACACACACACAACACACACACACACACACACAACCTCTATTTAAAATTCTGGCAGCATTTTTTCTCGCCTAACTTTTTTCCGAGCTAAAGTAATACACTGTTTAGAGAAAAATGAAAGTTCTCTTCAATATTAAACATATTTCTAAAATAAAAATATTAAGATTATTTATTATTTCCTAAGTTCGTGCGCGCAAGCGCGCGAGCAATCTTAAAAATGTTATCTTGTTATTGTTAATCTGTACAAGTTCAAATATCAGAGTGAAATTTGTTTTACTTTAAGAATGTTCCTCTTATTTTTAATTAGTGTGTGGGTTACAGTACACAATATATGTATATGTATATACAGGGTGTACAGCCTTAATGGGACCCAATAGCTAACTCCCGAACCGTTCGGTTTAGATCTGCACTTCCAATTCAAAAAATGTTTTTAAAAAAATAAGGAATGTTTTTACGTGCTTTTCAAACCAAAAGACCTATTTAAAAAAAAATTACAAAAAATAATTTTTTATACGGTCCCCAGGTCCTATCACTTATATTTAGAAAAAGATACAGTACACAAAAACAAAGTGAACACAAAAAGTTTCATTTTATTACGATAAAAACTGGCCGAGTTATGCCACATAAATTTGAAGCATCTGAGTTGCTCAGAAAAGGGGGTCGTATATAAAGTGAGTTTAGAGCACAGTAATTCACTATCTACAAAAAGAGCAAAAAAAAAAAAAAAAAAATCATAGAAAATTAAAACATCGTAGTAAACATCATAGATTGACAATTTGAATTGCGGTATGGCAAAAAATAAAATTTAATTAAAGAAATACAACTTGTACTGAAAAGATTAAAACACCTTGTTTTAACAAATAGCAGCAATATAATACAGGGTTTGCCGTTCGAATTATAGCATAATGTGGAATAATGCGCCAGTCATGAATCAGGGGTTTTATTATATCAGAATGACCAAATTAACTTAAATAATGGTGAATTCACGAGACAGGGAATATGTCTATTGCAACTCCCAGTTTTATACAAGCACTGAACAGCACGGGAAATTGTGCAATAAGATGGATGTCTTCGAGTGGGAAATTAAATGGCATACAGTCTTGCCGCCTCTCTCTTATTTCGATTACACTGCCCATAAAACAGTACCATTTCGCAGTTTCTTCATTTGTATACATCTCGTTCTCCCCTACTATAATTCGTAATATTAGAATACGACTGTATGCAATTAGCGACTACACAACAGATTTTTAACGTTCGTCATGATCAGCAAAAACGCAGCAAATCAGACTGAAGCCGTAGCATATAAGACTATTTTTTGGAACTCCTATTAAAATGTTTTCTTCGTCCAAAATATTTTATTTTTTCTACGCTTTACACATACACAGAATAAATTTTATTTCATAAGTATTCAGTTATTGTATTATTAACGCATGCTTTTAAATTTAAAAACGATTTACATAAGAGCGACGTGCAAGAGCGAAAGTTTCCTAGCAGAGTTCCAACTAATTTCACTTTGAAGACGGCCCCTTACTAGCTTCTTGAAAATAACCTAGAAAATGCATATAAAGTATGATTTTCAAAGTTCCATAACTCGGCCAGTTTTTATCGTAATAAAATGAAACTTTTTGTGTTTACTTTGTTTTTGTGTACTGCGTCTTTTTCTAAATATAAGTGATAGGACCTGGGGACCGTATAAAAAATAAATTTTTGTAATTTTTTTCTAAATGGGTTTTTTGGTTCGAAAAGCACGTAAAAACATTCCTTACCTGTTTTAAAACATTTTCAAATTGGAGGTGCATATCTAAACCGAACGGTTCGGGAATTAGCTATTGGGTCACATTAAGGCTGGACACCCTGTATATCAGTAGCGTACATAAAATTTTTTCAAGGGGTCGAATGTCCACTATTCTCGTATCATGCTCCAATACGCCGCCCAACATATTCTTTTGATTCCGTCTATTTTCAGTAACAAAAACAGTAAAAAATTAATAATTGAATGAATAATTAGCACTAATTAATAAAATGAATTATTAATAACATATACTTAATTAAATTTTACGTACATATACATAGGATTATAGTTCAATCGAAAGAAAATCAAAGGCTTTGGGGGGGGGGGTATGGACCCCCAGGACTACCTCCTTGTTTGCACCACTAATATATATAGCAGTTGTAAAAATACTCATGAATTACAGATTAAATAAGCAAATTAATAAAATCACGTTAAAAAAACATAGTTAAAAATTCATAGTTTCCTTTAAATTGCCATATTAAAATATTCCCCGAAATAACAGAATAAAAAATAAAAAAACAATCTGTGAGAATATATACATACATACTTTCAATTTAGTAGTTATGTATAATCAATCAATAATTACATTTTGAAAAAAAATTATACTGTAATAGTTGGGCTATTTTTGAAGAAGATTAAATAATGGGCTCAATTCACGAATGTCATATGATAAAGACACAAACACGTTTTCTCCATTGAATTCAAAACAAACATTAAAGTAATTGTACTTATAGTTCTATTTGTAAAATTTAAGATTTTACAATTGGCTAAGGTGTGTTCAAATGTTATAAAACAAATTCTTTAAAAAAATTTTAAAAAAACTTTTTTTTAAAAAAAAAAGCTTTTTTTATCCATGTATTTCTGAATAAAACGAGTTTTGTATTTATTTGTTTAATTTATATTATTTTTTGCTTATTTCAGTGCTTCTCAAACTTTCAATATTTGCGACCCAGTGTTCAATCATTATTTTCATCGCACCCGCCTCCATACAATAATAATTTGAATACATTTATTCTATACTTTGACGCTAAAGCTAGAATACGACTTTTACCTTTTACGTCTCACGTCATGTTTATTGGAGTCACGTCTCACTCAGCCAAAACGATAATTGCCCCGGACGTTTATATACGTCTTTCCGAAGTGCGATCTTTTCTGTGCACTTCTATCCATAAAATTATTCCAAATGCTGTAGAATGCAATAAAAGGACCTTGACAGTGTGTCCGATGGCATTGGGAGCGAATTGCATAACTTTTAAACGGTAGTTAAGGGATTGATTATAAGCCGAACAAATTATCAAGATAAGTGTTAATTTTTGTATATAATTTTATGCATGACACAACCGAGTGAAACTTGTTCTTAACTTAGTATTGTTAAATTATCAAATATATTGTGTTGTATTGATACATTTATAAAGTATATTATATCCATGTAAATGTGTATTTTATTTTTTATTATGTTTGAATGTATTTTGTGTTTTCTTTCAGTAAATTAGTAATTTTTTAAAATAATTTTTTGTTTTAGACTTTCAATATGCTCGCGCCCCCCTCGTTGAGTTATCACGCCCCTCAAGGGGGGCGCACTCCACAGTTTAAAAGCAAAATAAGTCTGCGTTTCTCAAAGTTTCTGCAAAGAGTAAAAGTTGGCAATACACAACGAAGCGCATCAGCTGATTAGCAAGAACCATATGATTGCTTTTATCGTGTGACTATGACGCCTTATGAGTTTTTGAACAGATTGGCTAAAATCACGTGGTTATCATTATCATGTGACTATGACGTCACATGAATTGAGTCCATTCAATATGACTTAAAAGATTTTTCTTACATTCTTAAACCTAAGCATCATTTTTGTTTTATTTTGTTAAAGTTTATAAAGAGTAATCATGAGGGTTATAAAATAATCTTGTAAATTTGAGCCTGATCAAGTGAGCATTGTTAATAACTTTCTTTTAAGTAAATCTTTTAAAATAAAAGATTTACTTAAAAGAACTTAACTTTTTTTTGTTTATTATAAATATAGTGTGATAATTAAAGAATATCTATTTTATGCCTAAAATATATGTCGGATTTGATCGTTTAGTTCTTTTTAGCACTACCTTCTAGGGCAGAGATTCCCAAATTCTTTGGTCTCATAGAACCCTTGCCACACATACATGTTTTTCGCGTCTTTGGATATACCCCTGCTTACTACTATTATGTTCTTGCACATTTATATCAACTTAAATATCTTTTTGCCAGCTAGTCTAGAGCTACTTGCTTCAAAAGATTTAAATTGTCAACTGTAGTGAAGTATGGTGCTTAAAACTTAAGAAACACATGTTAATTTCAAATTTAAATTTAAAAATATATATAAAGCAACTTAGCAACAAACAAAAATTGTTTTAATGGGAAGGATATATCTGGCGCTTCAATAACAAAATTTCAACATTTGGCATCAATCTTGTCGAGTTGAAAATTAACCCTATATTTCCTCGGTTAGTGTTTTTCTTTGTTTCTTTCTTAAAGATTGGCAACCGCGGTGAAACTCCTGCTCATTAGCAGGAAAAGCAATTAAAAAGTTTCTCACGATATTCCATAATTCGGGGTAAATTACTGTTATGTCTTTTTAAAGCCAAAATTGCCCATATCCATTTCTATACTTTAAGATCTTCGTTAGTGCCTATTCCGATCAGTTCCTCTTGTAATATGACATTTATTTTCTTCAATGTGAACATATGTTTCCTTGTTTACTGTAGTATTAGTCAAAGCATTCTCAAACCCAGTTCCAAAATCTGAATTGAGGGCATTGAAATGTTGAACGTAGGTTAAAACGTCATCGTCCTGGCAGATTGTCTGTGACAAAATGAGAAACTCGGAAGATTCGGATGTCCAATATTATACTTCCTTAACTTAATTCTGGCAAAAAAACAAAACAAAAAAAGCTGAAACAAGGATGGATTTTGTTTTAATAAAATACATGCTGCCACTTTGTAACTGTGCAAATTAACCTAATTAAATTTAGTAAATAAATATGTTAAATAAGTAGAATCTGGTTTTCATTGATATATTTTCTTCTAAAATTAAAGTCACGATCTGGTTTAATGAGAGCCCCTATCGTAGACACCCATTCACACCTCATGGGCCCCTAAATTATTTTTTTTACTGACGTGGACCCCTTGCAAGTCGTCATAGACTTTTGGGATCGATTTAGATAACTTTGGGTATCACTGTTTTAGGAGAAAAACTTTTTAACAAAGTTTATCTTTTAATTTTAGTAAATGTATTTTTAGGTGGGTCGCTTTTAGTTCAAATCTATATGTCAAGTGTTAAAGTAGACAAAAAATTAATTAGGAAGATAATGATTTTATTTTACAAAGCAGATGAGAATTGCATGAAATTCTTCTGAATAAAGAACTGATCTTAGGATTATGTTTTCGCTAAAAAGTCATTGGACAACTGACTTGCAAAAATAAGTTTTAAAATTAAATTGAATAAATGGATGCACAAAGCATTTTTTCCTTTAGAATTCTTATGAAATATTTTTGCAGCAAGATTAAAATGGGTTTTTTTTTAAAAATGAAAATCAAAGTTATGGAATTACTCTTCAGTTCAATAAAGTTGCCACTTGAAAAAAATTCTACACTTGTTTTGCTTCACACATCAAATGCTCAGTTTTGATATTTTTTTTTAAAAAAAAAATTATCTCTCTCTCTTACCGATGAACCGTTCATTATTAAGTTTTAAAAATACATTTTTATAACTAGCTGATATACCCGTTCTTCGCACGGGTGAATTGAAAAAATTAAATAATACAGATTGAAAGATAAAGAAGTTTTTAATGAGTTAACTTTACGTAAATTGCAAATTAAACAACAAAAAAAAAAAGCTTTTTGCATATCTCAGCTGAACAAAAAAGCTCTATTTGCTAAATTTTAAGTCTATAGATCTAATAGCTGATAGATTTTTTTTTATTTATTTATAATGCCCCGTAAATTTCTTGTGGGTCGATTTTTGAAAACACTTTCCTAAGCTGATCTCTGCTCAGCAAAAGTAACACATTGCTACAAATTTTGTGTCATGAATGCTTAAAATCATGTGAATAATTTATATATGGCTGTATAATGCTTTAATATTACTTTCTGTTGTATTTGTTTCATGTTACAGTTGTAATATTCGCAAGCAATGCCGTTCCTTTCATTATAATGGCGATTCAATGGAAACATAATGGATTCAATGGAAATGTTGGCAATAGAGCAAGTTGGCATCATTTTTGGCGACCATGTTGGCAACTTAGTGATTGATTGAACGGTGCAGAAGGTGATATGCCGTAGCGACACCTGGTGGGGAACTGCAAGAAAGAGGATAGCACAAAAATATTCTCCACAAAAAATGCAAAAAAATGTCAATTTTCATAATGATCGGTTGAACGGTGCTGAAGTGAAGCGATCTCACATTTATACAAACATCCGTTTTTATGTATAGATGAAAAAAGCTTAAATATATATCACAATTTCTGATTTGCAGACAACTATACTTATCAATGTTGATTCAACTCACCAAAAAATAAAACTATTCATTGAACTATTGAAGTAAAAATTCAAATTTATGTTATGCCAGCACTCGAAAGCATATACAGACTTTTCATTTTGGGTTAAATTCTAAAATGCATATAGATGAAAACGCCGATCTATCTCTACGGTAAAAATTAAAAATCTGTTGGTCTATGGGAGGGGATTGAGTCCCCAAACCATATACCCTTGTGAACGCCGTTGTCAGCACTGTATACATATCAGCTACACACTTAGGAATTTTGAAACATAGCCAAATGAAAAAAATATATATACGACTCCCTTATAGACCTACAATCTTTTTTTTATTTTTATTTTTTGCGTGTTCATTAAAAATTGTCCTTTAACATCCCAGATAATTTTTTGTGTACCTTCTGATTAAATACATCAAAATAATTTTTAAACAAGTAATATAAAAAATTTTAAGTCAATTCCTACTTATGTCAACAAAGAAAATTTTTATTTCAGCTACTTTTTATGAAATAGTTACAATTAATATAAATCTGTATATATACACATGACAGAATCACAATATTAAGTGGCAAAACGGAAACGAGATGTATATATATTTTCCATTTTCCTTTCTATACATGGTGTTGTACTATTTTTTTTGTTTGTTACTGTTTATTCATTTATTAAAAATTTAATTATTCTAATAAAATAGTATAGTCAAAAAGAAATAACAATCTCAGATATTAGGCCATCCCAGGTGGAATTCGAACCCACGGCCGTTGGATTAGAACTCCAACGCGCTATCCATTGCGCTACAGGGACACAACAAAAGATTTTCTTTTCTATATATGCTGTTGGACTATTATTTTCGTCTTTGTTTCCATTGATTAATTTTTTAATTTTAATTAATGAATTAATATTTGAAAAAACTATACTAGCATCAAGCGTCATCCACTACAAGTTTAAAAAAATGTCTTTGAACTTGAATGGATGAATAGAAAGTATTTTATTAACGATTGAAAATTTGAACAATATATATATATATATATAGGGAATGAGTGAACTTCTTGTAGGAATTGAAAAATACGATCGCTTAAAAAGATGGTTGCAGAATTTAATCTTTACGGAATAAGTGATTGATATAGAATACATGCATATCAAAAATAGGTCACAAAAATAAAACTTTGCAATAAGAAAGGGCCACTTAAGGAAATGATTTCATTGTTTATCACAATATTGACAGACAGAGTTGCGACACTGAAACTGTTGCAAATATTCGTGACACACAAATCTCTTATCGACATTTTTCTGAATTCGCCATCCAATCGCTTTTGACATGTGCCCTTAAATCAAACTGGTTAAATGAAATCATCAATGATTCACTGACTCAAGAGTCAAAGGATAACATATGCACGCACGACGAGTCACACTTCCATAAGTGTCCTTAAATCTTTTCACACCGTCTTATCAACGCACATTAAAACTTCCAAGGCAGCTTAATTTCATCTTCCGCGGGAAATCATAAAAGAGGATTCATGCAGAATTCATAAGACAAAGTACCCCTTTAAGATGCCCCTAAATGCCATGCTAGGCGACGACATTTCCATGGATGCGTTGAACCTTCTCGCTAACCCACCCAACGGCAATTTGCCTCTCTCTCTCTCGCAGCAACAAGAAAAGCGAGGTTTTCATTAATCTTAATAAAAATTCGTGTAACTTATTTTACGAGTAACTGTCGGATCAGTGATTAGATTTCGTGGAGAAATGCTTCGTTGATTAGGTTCTCGCAAACGAAGAGACTGGCGGAATTAACAACGTTCCTTATTTGGTGAAAAAGGATATGACGGTGCATTATACGATTCTCTGAGGCTATGTTATTTTTACGTCACTTCCATTTTCTAGAATTATTATGTGCTAGATGAGAAGCAAATATGAATGACGTCACTTCGATGGGACTTGATTTAGAAAGTCTAGTTTTGTTTGGGTACAAGGCTTGAACAGAATTCGGATGCGCAAGCGTTGTTCAGTAGTAGGTCAATTAAATGCTTGTAACCAGTTGGAGAAAGTAAGTCAATTTCTCTTTTCTAGTTTTGTTCTTAATAGTTTTTTTTTCGAGTTTCATCGACTATTTTAATATATTGTTGATCTATACCCCATACAATCAAATGTTAATATATATTTGGAAACTTATAAACAATTGTTTGATGCATCCAAAGAATCGGAAAGAGATCTTTATTTGTCTTACAGAAAAATAGTGTGATGTGCAATAAAATGCATTTACTCTATTATATTTAATATTTTGTGTGGTTTTATGAAGTTACTTATGATTTCATTATATTTTAGAATTTGGATGAAAAACTCTTTGAAGAAAATGGTCTTTATAACTGATTAAAATTTAAAGTTTCTCGTATACTGTAATTTATATTAACTTGCATCACATTTTAGGCAAAATGGGCATCACAGATGAAAAACTAAGTTCTCTTTATCGTTGATTATCTATAAACTGTTAACTATTTTTGTTGAAATAGTTAAACAGTTATCAAAAGCTTTTGCTTCTAAATTGAAATGGAATATTGCATTTGAATTTTGATTTGAAAATTTAAAAAAAAAATTCAAAAATTAACAAACATTTTGAATTGTGAGATAATTTAGATCTATTATGTTACTGTTTGAAATTGATTATATCGACAAATGTAGCATATTGAAATTTCTTATTTAGTTGAAGTTTATTTACTTATTTTCAAGTTTATTTACTTATTTTCAAGTTTATTTACTTATTTTCAAGTTTATTTACTTATTTTCAAGTTTATTTACTTATTTTCAAGTTTATTTACTTATTTTCAAGTTTATTTACTTATTTTCAAGTTTATTTACTTATTTTTTAAGAAAACTTAAAACTAATAAATGAAATGAGAGGATGAATTTCTAGTTTACTTTATTGAAAATGTTCTTTTTCATTAACAAATCTCAATGTTCAAAAATATTGCCTTTCTTGAAAAATTTATAATATCCGTTTGTAATTTAGATTCATTTGGAAAAAAAAAACTTAAAAATTCAAAAAAATATTACGAAATAATTTTCTGCATCTTACAAAGTTACCTGAAGAATATTTAAATATATCTTAATTTTTGTTGCATTGATAAGATAACAGTCCACACGAAAATAACCGATATCGAAATATTGCAATTTCACTCTTCAGCTTAAGTCCGAAAAAGCAAGCAAGCGATATAATTTGGCCCATACTTTTTTAATTTCTTTTTAAATCTCGAACATTTTTAAGAATTCATTTATTTTTGATGCGTTTATTCTCACTACTCCAAAACTCCATTTAATTTTAATATATTTCAATCAGTACTAGCTTGTGTGTGAAAAATCGCATCTAAATCACCGCAAACTAAATCAACCTAATCTAAACTGTCAATAGAACGGAAAGAAGAAAATGAAAAATATATTTAAGAAAAAACATATTTATAATTTTTGAACAATGATTCGATTCGTGAAATCTTTGGCATTACTCGATAAAGGGAAGTCTTGGAAACTCTTTGAAGGATTAACTATTTAGTACAGGGGTACACGACCTTTTTTTTCTAACGGGCCGCATACATCAGATAGTTATTTGACGCAGGCGGATTAATGAGGGAGGGAAGAAACACTTTAAGTCCAAGGAAGCTTAAAATGTAAAGAATGATCATAATATTAAAACTCCTATTTTGATTTTTTACTTGTTATTTTAATATATATTTTTTTATTTTTGTCGCTGAATTTATCAAACACAAAATTGGAGAAGCATTTGAGAAACACTCCTTCACAATTTCTGAATCAGAAAACGGTTTCATATTATAGCTAATAATATAAATTTTATAGGATACATTTGTTACCGCGGTGGCATTACCACGGACAAAGCACACGTTGTTGCTGTTGCAAAAATTATTTTAAAAAAGCATATTTATCGCATCGTGAAAGAGATCTTCGAGGAAAAGTATCATTGAACGATTCCTAATTATTGATATTTTTAAATGCAACACTTTCACGCGACAAATCGAACAACTACGGATCCAAGTTTGTTTTTCACTACAAAAAAAGTTGAACTATCCAATCGTCTTGAAACAACCTATTTTCTTCAAATACTTTTCGCTTGCAAGACATGAGTGATAGTTAAAAACAAGATATCAATCATTGGCATGGGTTCGAATCCCGGAGAAGGCATGGATGTTTGTGTTGTAATCCTTTCTTCTGTCTGTGTTGTTTACCCCCGTGTTATACGTTCGGTGTGCACGGGTTTATAAATGTTAAAAAAAAAAAAAAATCATTGGCATGGCCAAGTAATTTTAGCGCGTTTTTCACATGTTGTATTTTACAATAATGCAACTAATGAACTTTTTACTAACAGAAAGTAGTGCGTGTACTATACTTAAAAAATTAAAAATTAAATTTTTTTAAATGATTTAATTTAAATATGATTTGGCTCATCTAGGGCACAAATGCGACCAAATGCCGAAAACCCGAGGTCAATCGGTTAATTATTGGCTGAGAAAAAGGTACGACAAAATATGGAACAAAGACGAAATTTGCGTCCTAATAGCGCTTTTTTTTACACTACGTGAAAAGCGCGCTAATAAGTTCCACTCATAAAATAATTGCTATACTCCACTGTTGTCTGATATCACAAACCGTTTAAGTTACAGGTAGGAAAATATATCAATTCACTTTCGTACGACATTGGCTTGACCGTGGTAGCCAAGTGGTCAAGGTATCGGATCATGGCTAGCGTGTCATGAGTTCGAGCCCAGTACCCCTGAAGTCCCGCCGTGTAGGGGAGCGAAGCACGTTAAATCTGTCGAGAGCTCAAACGTCCTCCCGTTGGTGTGGTAGTTAGGAGAGGGGGTGCCAGCTCAGGTGTAGTCCGCGTCACTTGACCATAGTTCAAAATTACGCGGTCCGTCGCCAAAAGCCCTCGTGTAGCTGAACTGTAACGAGGCATAACGTTGCATGACATGGAAAAGGGAGTAAATTCCAGCTCGAGTATCTGCCACTCTGACTATGGTTTTAAGTTACAAGGCCTGTGTTTCTAATAACACAGCCTATACTGCTCTCATGCGATATGAACTGAAATAAAGAATGAGAGTAATCAAATTAAAATAACGAAACAAGTTGCCAGAATCCAAGAGTGAATTTTTTGCGCTTTTAAATTTAAACTAAAATTTGCAATCAGTGAATCAATTACTAAATAAAAGGGTTTTTTTGTTAAAGTATACAATAAAAATATTTTTTAAAAAAAAATCTAATAAAAAGATGAAAATTTGTTTTTAAAATTCTTACGATGGATCCTTTAATATTTACGAAATATCAAAGATTTTGGGTACTTTTATTTCACAAAAAAGGTATTAAGAATTTAAAATATTTCGTAAATCTCGAGTAATTTTCATTCCCGACGAAAAATATCAACACAAAAAAATGATCCTTATGGAGTTATAATGTATTTTTACATGGAATTATTATTTTTTTTATTTAAATGGGCATTAATTGTAAGATGAGTTATTGAAGTATGAATGGATTTATCACAATTAAATATCGATTTTTAAGAATTTTCGATATTTTCTTTACTATATTTTCTTTTTTGTGTTATTTATTAGAATATCTATACTAGAATATTGATATTTATAACCACATTAGAATATCTGTATTCGAATATAGGTATTTATAATCTTATTCGAGAATATATTGATAAGGATAAAAAAACTATACTGGCAAAAACACTGACAATTTTACACCGGCTTGTTTACTGTTAATTAAACACACGATTCACATCTGTTGCAATCGGTTTAAATTTATGCTGATTAAAATGAAACTGATGAATAATTCACTCACAGAGAAATTCTATTGCTTTCATAATAACAATTCTGGCCCGGTCATTTAATTTTCGGAAAATTTACCTGTAATAAATAGGTAAAAATAATTTGTAAATGACCGAGATTATGTAATTTTTTTTCTCAGTTTTTATTCAAAAACATACATTGATATTGTACATAGTTTATTTTATTTGTAAATTTAGCAGTATAACTTGCAATTAATAAACATTTCTTAGAAATTAATAGCTTAGAAAAATGGTTGGAAAATTCATTTTATTGAACAATTTTATCGAATTTCGCCCATTGACAGTTCATTATTATTGATTATGCAGACATTTTATGTTCGGAAAATTTATAAAATGGTTTTAATTTTTTGTTTTGGTTCAAAAACGTTTTTTTTTTCCATCGCACATATAAATTAAAATAATAGATCAAAATTTCAGAAAATACACTCAATTTTTATTTTACACGTTCCCTTTTTCAATACATTCCTACCTGCATGCCCGGCGTTGCATGGGCTTTTTCGAGTGTGTAACTTTTTGCCTAAGGAAATTTCCCTTCCCCCTCTCGGTGTCAGCCCTTCCTGGTGTGTTTAATTTCTATATTAATGTCATAAATTCCCTTTTTCGAAATTTCTTCATCCTCTTCCCCCTCTCAGACGGGTGACCGCGGTAGATTTGTGTCTAGGTAACGGATTCGTGTCATGAGTTCAAGTATGGGACCGATGAAGGCCCGACGTTTAGAGGGGATAGATGCACTTAAAATCTGTCGAAGTTCTGTCTTCCCGTTTGTGTGGAATTTAGGAGAGGGTACCTGTTCATGTGTAGGTCCTCGTCTCTTGATTATGGTTCCAAAATTTTGAGGTCCGTCGCCAAAAGCCCTCGAGTAGCTGAATAGTGGTCGTTGTATTCACTCACTCTCTCAGGGCAAGTTTAAAATTTTAAAATTTCAACGTAATTTTTTGTATGGCAGGATATCAATAATTTTTGCAACTTTAGAAACAAAACAAACAACAACAGCCCCCCCCCCAAAAAAAAAACTGCGTCTAACAACATTTTTTTGCTTTTGTTACATAGACCGTTAATAACGAGCTAAATTCTTCGTTTGAATCAAAACCGACAGTTGTGCTAGACATATCCGACACATCTACTGACGCTAACATTTTTCATCCAGTTCGTAATAAACGTGTACTCTTGTTATCCAATAGTGATGGATAGTTGTTAGTAGTTTAATTCCTAATTTGACATTGAGTTTTCAAATGTTGTGTGTACTTTTAGACTGAATATTCACTGTGCACTAATTAAATTTTTTTGGTAATAAAAATGAATTGTTTTTGTTTTATAAATATATGTAACATAGATTTCATTAATTTTCAATATCAAAAGATTATTTGAAAAAAGGACAATTTTACTGAAAGTAAACAGACAAAATACATTCTGACATAATAAAAAAAATAATAAAATACACACATTTACACCGATATAGTACACTTATAAATGTATCAGTACTGCACAATGCATTTTGTAATTAATTTAACAATACTAAGTTAAGAACAAAGTTGATAACTACCAATGACTTGTCATATATAAAATTATATACAAAAGTTAACACTTGTCTTGATAATTTGTACGGTTTATAAGTAATCCTTTAACTTCTGATTAAAAGCTACACGATTCGCTTCTGAATACCACCGTTTTGCACTGCACCAAGTCTTGGTGTAGCAATTATAATGACCAGTAGCAGTGACCCCATGGGCTTGTCATATATAAAATTATATACAAAAATTAATACGTATCTTGATAATTGGTACAGTTTATAGAATAAACCCTAAACTGCCGATTAAAAGTTACGAGAGTCGTTCCACAATGACTTCATTTTCCACGAAGACGCGCGTATGTGATATATTGGGGGTGGGGAGGGGGAATAAATAAGCAAATCTTCTGAAATAAGTAAATCCTTCGCTAACACTGCCAAGGTCCTTTTATTGCATTCCAATGCCTTCGGAATAATTTTATGAATAGCAGTGCACAGTAAAGATCGTACTTCGGAAAGACTTATATATACGTCTGGGGCAATCAATACATTGACTGAGCCAGACGTTTTTATGCCGGTGGCTTTTACGGGGCTTAAGTCGTATTGTAGCTTTAACGTCAAAGTATATTATTGAATTCAATACATTGTTACAGTATGGAGAGGGGGGCGATGAAAATTATGATTGAATATTGGGTCGCAAATATTGAAAGTTTGAGAAGCACTGTCTTACTCGATTTTTTAAAGTTGTTGAGCATATCGCCAAAAATTCACCATATGTCGCATGTATATACGATTATCAGATGTACGCGCGCGTGCGATTTTTTTTGCATGGCTTTCCAAGGAATATATCTACCGTATAAAAAAAAAGAATTAAAACTTAAATTTTAATTTACAATCTAGGTTTCAAAATTTTCCGACCCATTGAAAACAAAATAAAAGAAAAACTCAATAAATCAAAGTAATATCCTACTTAAAAAGAGATTTATTAGAAAAGGAAATTGGAGTATTCATAACGTTGCTTAGCTCCTTTTTACAATAACAGGAAGGCTCTGTTTGTGTTGGAGATGGTTCTCGGTAACCAAATCGGAACCACTCCTTTCTAGGGAACTGTTTTTATTATTTATCAGATTAACGTTGCGGAGTACCTAAAATTGGATTGAAAGCGAGGTTGCTACGGTAACTTGATGACAGGTTATTTGATAGGATCATGAGCTATAGTATAATTTCACTCAAAAATGAAGAGCAAAATAATGGAATCAGTCTAACGTTAAACTTATCTCGGCATCAGTTTCTTCAATGGGTCTTCTACTCACATTGCAACTATGTCTAAAAACATTTTTCTCTCATTTTAAAGCGCTCAATTAAGCTGAAATATTCTATGAAGGATTGCTGCTTTGCGGATGGCAATAAGATAATTTAAGAATTCGAACACGTTCGGAGTACTTTTTTTTAAAAACAAAATAGCATATTTAAACATAATAAATGCTTTTTTTAGGACTCAATACCACCAAAATTTTGCAAAAATCACAATTACAATAGAAATTTTAGCAATATTTTTGAAAAATTTCAAAGCAATTAGAGAAAAAAGTAATAAACTTATATTAAAAGTATTGCTAAAACAAATTAGATGCATTGTTTTATTAAAATTTGAAAATTTTAGAGCTGATTGAGGAAACATGACAAGAAATGTAATATTCCTTATGAGACCATTTCTTAAATAACAAGCCATAACTCAACAAGTATTCATACAATAAGAAATATTTTAGTACATTCTCTAGAAAATAACAAATATCAGGTTCAAACAGTTTTTTCGATATACATTTGAGTTGTCAGGCTCGCCATAATTCGAGCAATTTATAAATGCCCACTTTTGATAGATCAAAAATACCCCCCCCCCCACACACACACTTCGGGTTCTTCCAACTTTAAAAAATTGATTGTAACTTGACCTCTAAGTAGCGTAGAAACATAAAAGTGTATTTTTTGAAACCCTATAGATAGCTCTATTCAACAAAATAAAAAACTAATATCTGTTGTCCGGATCGAATTTGGTCATTTTCAACGTATTTGGATACCTTAAAATTTATTAAAATTGATTGATATAATTATTTAAAGAATTACAGATAAAGCCACGTGGGCATCATTTTTGGCCACCAAATTTGACCTGGCGACCATATTGGCGACTTGGGTCAAAACTTTAAAAGCTTCTTTTCTCAGATTTTAAAGCTGTCAGTTGAACTGAAATTTTCTATATACGATTGTTTTGGTTGACAATACTACAATTTAATAAGGATTAATAAAAATTAATTGATTAAAACTAATTATTTGAAGAATTACAGTTCGGTTACACATTGACATCATCTTTAGCGACTTCGGTCAAAAGTCTGTAAGCTTTTTTTCTCACATTTTAAAGCGCTCGACTGAGCTGAAATTTTTTAAACACGGATTGTTTGGGATATGATAGTTTATTAAAAGTTAGTTTTTGTTTTTATTAAACAAGGCGACGATATTTAAAGTTTTAAAAGCAGTCTGAAATATTTTTTGAGCATTTCGAATTCAAAGAATTTTAATTTTGCAGACAAAAAGAAAACTGTTATTGCTTACGTAATCACGTTACAATCGGCAAACGATCGCAGCGTTCTCTGGTGATGAATCGACCCCATAAAGCAGTAACATATTGATTAAAATAGCTCATTCTTAGACATATTAAGAGAACCGTACTCTTTTACTGTATCGGTCTCCGCTAGTTTCTACCGTACGTGGATGCTTTTATTCAATAGTAATATAGTATGAATTCAATTCTGAGACACAAAATGTTGCTGTCTTCAGATGCAACTTGAGTTACAGAATCGGTATTGAGAATTAACGGTTCTATTTTAGAACAACTATGTATTAGATTTTTGTTATTAAGCATACACAGAGTACGAATTTTTCCTTAAAAATAATTGAGGAACTAATTTATTATTACGCTATGTGCCAAATAAAACTATAGCACCCAATAGTTTTCAATCCAAGATGGCGGCCTAGTACTAAGAGAACTCGACATAAAAATAATTTTAAACAATGAGTTATTCCTTTCGAAGAGTTTAATTACATAATTTTGAAAGAAGTAAAGAAGATAAAATAAGCAAAAATGTACTTTTTTTTTTACAGAAAATCAGTTGGGAAAAATAAAAGTACCAGAATTTTAAAAAATGGAATACAAGGTATTTTCAGGCATACGCCTGGAAAAGCAGAGAAAACATGGAAAACGGAATGTGGAGTAAATGAAAATAATAGTGACAACAACTTAAAATTTTTTTAAAACTTTAAGCCGAAAAAAAAAAAAAAGAAACAACTATCTCACACACACAGGATGTAAAAGGGTTGATGGCGGAATGTTATGAATCCGATTCCTCGAATGCAAAGTTAAAATATTCGAGGAATTCAAATGTATCGCACGCGCGCGAAAATAACTCTGATAAATTTCAATATATCTAACAACTCTGAGTTTTTCGTTAATGAATTTCATGGAGCGTCTAAAATGGCCTTAGTTAAAAAAATTGAAGTAAAATAAAGTGGAAAATTGCAATTAGTGCGCTGCCAGTGAAAAGAGAATTATTCCTCATAGAGAGACTTATTATTGTGACAGTGCAAATTTGCACCGTAAGATCCGTAATAAAACATATGGCCATCAAATTTCGTATCCTGCCCGTAAACTATTTTCATTTTGCTGTCCCATTTATCGCATTTCTTGAAGCCAAAATAAGCAAAATCTTAATCAAGAATAAGGAGTATAAAAAAGAAATTAAAAAAAAAAAAACTCACCGAGAGCTATTAGAAAATAAAGAAGATTAGAAATTGTAAATTCGTCAATCCTTTTCGTCCGTGAAAATTGAAAGCGGAGCCCTCATATTCTTCTACAATAGATCCTAGTATTCACCAATAATATTCGAAATACACATGTTCGAAAAAACGACAGTGAAATTTGCAGTCTAGACAACGCGAAGTATGATGGAAATGATTAAGCTTGTGAAAAAATCGAATTAAAATCGTCTGAAATTCATTGGAATACTGCCATGAATATAAGCTAATTAAAAATTAATTTTACATACTAAGAAAAAAAAAAGGTTTATTGACATAACAATAAATAACAAATAATTAAAAAAATAAACTCACAAAGAATAAAATTACAAAATAAATAAACAAAAACAATAATATTAAAGAAACAAAATGTCGATGGCAACCATAGACCGAGTCAAAAATCAAGGTAATCATATTGTATTGTTATCGCCTAATTTGGCGAATGTCAACAACTTGGCACGTTGCTTACTGATATCAAATTTATACGATAATGGAATCTTCATTTTAAGAGCTCCAACTTCTGTAACCAGTTACATTGATTTATATTAATTGCTTAAATTATGTTTTCTAAAAATTATGTATTGCTTTAATAATGTATTATAAATCAAGCAAAAAAAAAAAAAAAGGATTTAGAAATGCAAGTCGTTGAAGGAATATAGGTAATTTTATTTACGACTGAGAAATTGGCCTTAATTAATAACGACTTAAAGATAGTTAAATTTAAATCCATAAAAAATTGGATCATTTCAAGTAAGTGAAAATTATTATCATAGATGATCTACTTTAAAAATAGTTCCTAGAGATTTGAACTGTAATGAATTTCAAGAAGGAAGTTAAAACTCTGAATGCAAATCGGAGAATTCTCCACCTAAAATTAAATGATTTATTTTGAAGTTCCATTGTGTTCCGGCTTCTCTCTCTCTAGGATTGCATTTCAAATAAATTTTCTGAATACATTAATATAAATTATAGTTAATAAATGTTCATCTTAAACACAACCTTTTTTGGGATTTGTTTTTGAATATAATAAAAAAAATATATACAATCATCCAAACGATTTTTTCTCTCAAATGATTGTAGCTGTAGTAATATGATAACTGAATCAAACATTCGAAGCTCTTGCTGAAGATATTTGAATGAAATAGAGAGAAAGCTGCTGAAGGCTAAATTAATTTTGGACACGAGGAAAATTTAAAGAGAGAGCTATATGGGGGCTAAACTGTCGTGTTTTCATTATCCCTTTGGAACTCAAAATAATATCTACCAGCTCATCAAATCATATAGTATTTTTTAACAACAAGTTATCTTTTAAAAAATGAGATATTAATCTTTATTTCAATTCATTTCTTTAGTATACTCCTCATACGTATATAGTATCACTATCATGCTTGCAAATTTTGGCGACTTTTTTTTTTATTGCAGATTGATAAAATTTCGCACAAAAAGAATTTTTTTTAAAACATGCATTAGTATGTCTTCACTTACATACATATTCTATAGAATCGAATGAAAGGAGAACGTTATAAAATATAATGCGCATACATAAGCCAAATTGGCTATTCTGAAAATCGTACTTAGCGATGGGATAAAGCATATTTTCGTGGTCGCAGTAGCCAAGTAGTTATGGTCGTGAACGGGTTTTAAACCTAATGCCATTGAAGACTCACCGTGTAGAAGGGTCGATGCACGTTAATTCAATAGATGCTCAAAGTCCTCGTGTTGGCGTTATGTGGAAGTTATGAGAGTGGGATTCCAATTCCGGTGTCTCGTCACTTGACCCTGGTTCAAAATTATGAGGTCTATCATCAAACAACCCTAATGATGCTTCATATTACGATGTTAATATACAACTAATGAAATCAATCAGGCATGTAGTTATGCATAGATCTGCTATGAAAATTTTTTGATTTAAATTATTTACTTTTTTCCCAAGTAAATGATTACAATGCCCAGATCTTTTTGAACTAATTTTTAATTAAATATTTTTCTAAAGTATAGCTACACTATATATAGTACTGTAAAGTTTGAGTTTACACGTATCTTAAATGTCATTGTTCACGCATATCTTTATATATAAAAATGGTTGTTTGTATATATGACCTCGCTTCGCACACTCTAACCCCGTTCAATCAACCGCTGTGAAAATTTGCATGTGTTTGTATTTTGTGTGTGGAGAAGGTTTTGTGTTATCCTCTTTGTTCCAGCTACCCACCAGGTGTCTCACTACATATCAACTTATGCACCGTTCAATCAGTCGCCAAGTTGTCACCATGGTCACCAAAAATGATGCTAACTTGGTTCTATCGCCAACATTTCGCTGTCTCCATTGAATCACCATTATAAGCTAAGGAACAGCGTTGCTTGGGAATATTGCAGTTTTAACATAAAATAAATACAACATAAAGTAATATTAACGTATTACACATGCAATATAAATTATTTACATTATTTTAAGAGTTCATGACACAAAATTTGTAACAATGTGTTACTTTTGCTGAGCAGAGATCAGCTTAGGAAAGTGTTTGCAAAAATTAACCCACGAGAGAGTCACGGGGAGTTTTAAATTTTTAAAAAAAAATCATTTTTATCAGCTATTAGACCTACAAACTTAAAATTTAACAAATGTGGTTTTTTGTTCAGTTGAGATATGCAAAAAGCCGTTTTTTTGTTTAATTTGCAATTCACATAAAATTAACTCATTAAAAACTTCTTTATCCTTCAATTTGTATTGTTTAATTTTTCAATTCACTTGTGTGAAGAACGGTTATACTAGATAGTATTTGTATATATTGCATTCATTAATATACAAACAATTTTTGCTTAACATTCAGAAGTGAATTGCACTATAGAATTGTACAAATTCATTATATGCACTGCTGGTGACCGTAAATGCAACACCAAGAAAGACAAGATATAGCACAAGAAAATTTATTTTGTAGATAACATGTTGACCAAGTAGCAAATGATTAAATTTATAGACTTCTGTGAAGTGTGGTTCCTGCCAGAATCAGTAGCCAGAGTAGCCATCATTGTTGGAGATCACCACTGCCATGCGCCTCGGCATTGATTCAAAGATACTTTGGATGTGTTTTTGGGGTACAGCAGACCAAGCAGCTTCCACACGTGGCCAAAGTTGATCTACTGTGGCAGCTGGGGGTGTAATTTGGGTCAATCGTTGAGCAACCATGGACCACATGTTTTCTATCGGTGAAAGATCCGGAGAGCGAGCCGGCCAGGGCAGCAATTTAATCTGGTGATTGATGAAGTACCTTTGGACAATGCGTGTCACGTGTGGTCACGCATTATCCCGTTGAAATATGGCTGTGGCCAAGCCCTGAAGGTAAGGAAGGACAACTGGCTCCAACACCTCGGAGATGTAGCGCTGGCTGTGTAAAGTACCGGCAATGCGTATTAGAGGAGTGCGAGAGTGATATCCAATACCGCGCCCCATACCATAAGACCCGGTACAGGACAAGTGTGGTGGTGTATAACGCAGCTGTTCAGTATCCTCTCTCCACGGTGTCTCCAGACTCGAATCTGACCATCGTGGTGTTGCAGACAGATGCGTGACTCGTCAGTAAAGACAACTTCTTTCCATTCTGCCACCCACATCCTTCTTTCATCGCACCATTGGCGACGGAGACGTCTGTGGTTCTGCGTCAAGGGTAGACCAAGCAATGGACGTCTTGCGGACAGACCACTCTGCTGTAAACGGCGTCGAATGGTACTCGCGGACACTGAATGTTGCGTTTCAGACTTAATGTGTTGTGCGTCGTACCCTTCTGCTACCAACGATCACATATCCGCATTACAGTTCTTTGGTTTCGTCCAACACGACTACCGATTTCCCTGAAAGATAATCCACAATCTCGGTAGGCCACTATCCCTCCTCTGTCGAACTCGGATACTTGATCAAAAGCTGATCGCTGTTTTCTCCGAGACATAACTGATCGTTTTTTGAAAAAAAACCACAAGAAAAATACAGTTGCCGAACTTGAAATCGTCGAAATCTCCAAGCCTTAAATAGCGCTTTGAGGTGGCGCAACAGGCGTGCGTGATGTGTGTCTGCGCTGAAATTCTAATCATTCGCATATCTCACCTCCGCTAATGCATGTTGTAAACTTCATATTATTTGCGTGCTTCCTTCAGTGTGTTGCATTTACGGTGGCCAACAGTGTATATATATTTCATTTTTATTTTATGAAATTCGAAAATTGCTAATTCGGAGACTATTTTTTTAGATCTTTTACAGAAAAAAAATGCTTATACCTTTTGTTACAATCAAAAGTACTTTTCAATGCATGATACAAATTCTGTTATAAAACTTCATCGAGGCATTTTATTACTTCTCGTAAAATGTCAACTCTTGATGTACTGTTTTTGAAAGATTCTGACAATGAATTTCATTCTGATATTAGAAGGGAAATGATATATGTGTACTTCTACCATTCATAAAGCGAAATAATAGTTTTAAAGCGAATCTGTGTGTGTGGTCAAAATATTTGGAGTTTTTACATTGAAAAGTTTCTGCGATGTATTGTTTACTTAGACCGTATTGTTATGATAGTATTTTACCTCGTGATATATCGTTAAAGGATTGCATAAAGTTTTCGTTCTCAGGTAAAGTAATGTTTCTCTATTAGTTAAAGCTTGCAAACTAATTTTTTCTATACAACAATGTGATTTTGAAACTGTTTCCAAACTCTCCCTACAATTATTCTTTAGAATTACAGGGTTATGCATGTAAAGAAAGTACCGATAGTATGTTAGCGCAGAAGATGAAATAAATCAGTACTTTCTTATGTTTTTTAGTTGCACAAAATTTAGATATGATAATTATCGCAGGAACAAATGTGTATTTTTACGAACCATTTCGGTTAGGATCCTCAAGAGTGTTTCTTGTCCTTATTAAACATAATTTGTCCTACGTTACCTCGCCAACAAAATAGTAAAGATTAAAAATGAAAATTTATTTGTGAAAACCATTTGGAATTCAATGTAAAATAAATTACAGTTTAAAAAAAAAACTAAAAAAGCAGGCTTTTATAGTGAATCGAATTAAAAAGTAAAAAAATAATTCTTGATATAAGAATAAAATGTGATGAACGAGAAAATTAATATCATTGTGGTAAGAGAGTGGGATGATTTTTGTACTACATTCTTATACTAACTCTGCATTTTGGAATAGAACTAGTAAGAAATTATAAAAATTGATATCGAACACACCCCACGCTTTCACCACATTGGCATTGATTGTCTGATTAATCCTTTTATTCTTATATTAAGAATTATTTTTTACTTTTTAGTTCGATTCACTATAAAAGCATGTTTTTTAGTTTTTTAAAATTACAATTTATTTTTCATTTTTAGTTCGGTCTACAATAAAAGCGTGTTTTTTAGCTTTTTAAACTATCATTTACTCACTGAGATGCCCACTGGCGTTTTATTGTGGTCATGTGATGAGTTCTAAAAGTTAATAACTTATTTATAAAATGATATACATATTTAAGTAATTTCAATAGAAAAAAAAGTACTGAAAACGAAGTTTTGGTAAATTGTTTAAAATTCAATGCGTACGACACAGGCGAATTCGGCGTTGCCAACTTGGTGAGTTATCTTGAACATCGGTGTTGTTGCGATTGTACATAAGTACCAAACGATATTTAAATTTAATTTTCCTTTAATTTTTCTTTAAGTTTATTTTTTGAAAATTTTATTTCATTTTTGTTTAAACTAACAAATATAAGCAGGTATGGTACTTACGTATTATATCATTGACCCCAATTGCGTCAGATCAAAATATTTCGCTAAATGCTGTAATTTTCATTTTGGAACTAGTTTGACATCATTGGACAACGCCCCAAGCGCTGCTGGACGCGATAAAGGAATCAAGCCAAGAAGCGCTTGTCGCTGGATTGGAATCCAAGATGGCAGCCCAAGGTTCCGGGTTCGATCCCGATTCGAGTCGATATGTTTTCTGGATGCGAAAATCATACGCACGCATATGATTATGTAGCATGTAAAAGATCCCTTGAGTATCAATCTGGCTTTGGTACTCTCGGCTTAATTAAATCACTGCATTATTTAGCATATGACGAGAGTTTGTGCGTGAATTAAAATTATTTCAAGCATCATATTATATCGCGAAAGCTTCCACTAGATGGTGCCACCATCAAATTGCCTCACATTTAGGGACTTGCCGGGTCTTCAAAGGCTTAGTTACCAAAGATCATTTCTATAGTATGAGTGCAAGGTTCACTCGTCGAACTTTGCTGGCATCTACATGCTAAGTCTTTGCATGTATTTATCTCATTCGAAAAAGGAAAAAAAACGCGAGATAAATAAATAATAGCATTTGCATTGTCCTTAAATTCATTTAATTTACATGGGATTTTTGTTTACACATCGTTTTTCCCTTACAAATGGAGCGATATTTTTAAAGCTATGGATGGTTTGGTACATTGCGATAGCTTATTCAAATAATAGTAAAACTGGCACACATAAAATAATAATACCTTTTGATTCGCTGGATATTAATGTTCTAAAGATGAATGAAAAAAAAAAGATTGCCACAGCACCTAATGGAAAAGTATCTTTTGGGCTTTGATGTAAATAGATAATTATCACTCGCAGATGTTGTCAAATCCATTGCTGGATAAATTGGATTGGTCAATTTCTTTCTTGATGCCGCAAAGTTTTATAACTCTATTCTATATTTGAGCAATACATTGTCTTTTTAAGCTTGAAAAGAGTATTTATTTAAGGAATTATTAGTATGTCTTTGAAAATAATTTTTTTAATTAAAAAGAATGGATGGTATTTTTTTTTAAAAAAAGGTATATATTAACATACTTGTGGGGTATTAAGTTAAATTTTTTTTGAAAAAAAAATTGTCATCCCCTTAATCATATTTCATGGTCTAACATCTATAGTATCACGATCAAAATTTTTTTTTACATCTTGCTCGTCTTTAAAGTATTTAAGGGGATTCACACGAATAAGATTATATATTTAACATTTTTCCTGATTGACATTTCTAATATGAATATATATCAAAATATACGGTTGTTTATATGTAATTTTAAATCATTCTGAAAAAAGGCAATAAAAGAGCACCTACAACGAAAAAAAGTATGTCAAGACATCTGAAGACAAAATTTTGCGTCATTTCCGGAAATTGTGTCGTAACAGATCAGTGATTCATGGTATCGAGGTTTCATCGCGGGAAACTTTCAGTTCCTGTTTACACATGCACAAGCACACACACAAATACACCTACACATATTCGTACACACCCACACATAAAACATAAACACACCCCTTTTTTAAATAAAGAGGTTGCTTCACTTTAAATTCAATTGAGCACAACTTTTCGTATGAAGTTAAAGAAAATTGTATAGTAGGACATTGTTCATTGTCTTTTAAAATTATGTAATCTGCAGCCAATACCTCTAATATCAGTGTCGTAACAAAGTACATTAGCCCCCCCCCCGCTGTGGTGTACGTTATGCCACTACCTAATATACTTTTAGAACTAATTTAATTTCAAAGAAGCAAAATCTCTTGCATTAAAAATAAGATTTTTCAACCTTTCTGACAAGAAAAAATATACTTTACCCTATAAACTAAACTCAGTGGAGCAACAGCCCTTGGAGACCCAAGGTTTACTGTGCCCATTTCAGTTTTCATGATCTTGGGCACTGAGGTGCATGAGCAGGTGTTCCAGCCAGGTGGTCAGTCTGACGTGTAGCTCCCATTGCTTAGTCCTCAAGCAAGTTCGGACTCATTTATTAATCCATTGAAGAGATGATAGGCTGAATTTTATCCTCACTAATCGATTTATTTTACTTAAGTTCTGATATCAAGTATATAAATTTTTTTTAGAAAACTGAAGAATTGATTCTAGACATTTAAAAGTTATATTCTGTAATCATTTATTTTCCAATATTTATGAACAGTGGCGTGACGAGAAAATAATAGGGTCCCTTCCCCAGCAATATCAGGTTTTGGGCCCCTCTAAAATCCTGATTTCCCTGCCCCTTCCCGCGAAGCGGGTGTGTGCATTAAGCCCTTGTTCATGAAAAAAGAACAAACCTAGTGAAAACTGAAATAAGCTGATTTTTCAATAGTAGTATTTAGGGTTATAAGAGCATGTTTTCGATTTCGTGTTTTTCTCGCATCTGCACAAAAACAAACTCTTTTTTTTGCCTGAAAATTAATGATATGCTCAAATTTTTATCAAGTCTTTACATAAATCATTCTTCACCAGAGGCGGAACGGAGAATATTAGAGACACCCTGCCAAATCACATTTTATGCCCTTAGTCAGGTCTTACAGAGGGTGCGTACTAGGCGTCAGTAAGACTTTGGGCCCCCTCCGCAGTGCGGGGGTTGCGGGAGTGTACGTTACGACACTGTTCCTCACGTTAAATTATTTTAAGAATAACAACTTCGGTCATATAACAAACTTTAAGAGTTCAATTTAAAAAAAAGCGATACACACAAATCGTAGAAAAATTTATAGTACCATTTTACAATTGATGAATTCTTTTCTTTATTTCACTTGTGGTATTAAATGTTGCTATTTGATGTTTATTATCGAAATGTGGAATATTTTGCGTAGCTTTCCGCGGATCAAATGGTGCTATAAACATAAATATCAAACCCGGAAATTAAATGTCACCTCATTGAAATTATTGTTCGACAGATGTCTCGTTGATACGTTTATTGCTTGTAATTTCAAACAATTTTTGCAAATATTTTATGAAATTATAGGGAAAAAAATCAAATGCCAAAAAATATTTCAAATAAAATTCTTTACTCCCTCCTAAATCAATCCTCCTGAATTATTCTCCTTCATATTGTACAATTATGCTTTGTAAAATTTTAGATAATTAAGTTATCAGTAGTTGAGCCGTTTATTTGAAAAGTGACAAAAGTCACTTTTTAAAAAAATCTTGTTAATTATAACATTAATAACAATTTTAATATCATTCATTTTTTAAATAAAATGCGATCAATATGTTGAGAACTATTGAGATTTTGTTTGAGAGAAATTTTGCTAACAAATTACCATAAAATCAGGTGTACAACACGAATCTATACTCTCAAGCTTTTTAAAAAAAATTACGAATATTTGCCGTATAAAGCGATATTTATACGAAGCACCCTCATTTGTATGAAGAAACCTGAATTGTACGAATGTAATGATATTTTGTTTTTGCTGGAGTCCTTTATTGAATTTATAATTCCATGCTTTTCAAAAAAATATTTTATCTTCTACAACAACCTCTTTAATTTCATAAGGTATGCCATTTATTTTAAATAAACAGTATTTCCATAAATGTAGAAGTTTAATTTTTTATGCTTATCTCTTTTATTTTTTAAGTCATCATTTTAAATCCGGAGTATAATGGGCACCGTAAATTTCGATCTTATTTTTTGTGCTAACAATTTGCGTTATATATATGCCAGGATTTTACGTTAATCAATATTTTTAATCGTATTAAAACACAAACCCTTACACATCTAGTTTTAAAAGCGAATTGACTTATGCTACTTTCATTGTTGACTGTTCATTGAGCCCTTTATTTTGAATCTTTTAATTAATTTTTTCCCAAGAAATACGTAAAAAATATTTCTATATTTTAAAATTTTTTTATGCACTATTAAGATTGCAACGAATTCATAAAATTTCTCAATTACATATGTAATAAATTGTGAAAGGATTAGTTATGTATAGATTAAAAATTTCGTAATATGTAATTGTAGTTGTCTTTTTTTGTTAGTTACGATCTTTCTGTTCAAATGTAAATTTAGATTGAACCATTGCGGTGGATTCCTATTTATAGTTGCAAAACAATACCCCTCTAGTGCTTTTTCAATAAACTTTTATTTAATGTTCTGTTAGGCGATTTAAAATAACCTACAGGACATTTAGTATACGATATCTATACGGAAAAGTAAAAAAAAAAAAGTAATAAATAATTCAAAAAGTCAAACGATAAAAATTGTATTAAAGCTGAGTAATGGAATATAAATGAATGGAATTTATCCTATTTATATTTTAACTAGATCATTTTATCCACATTTGGAGGATCAAAGTAAAATTGACAGTAATATATCCACTTATGTTATAGATGTGATATTTAAAAATAGAGTTTAAACGCTTATGTGTATTGTATTTTAATAAGATTCAAAGTAAAAATTAATGAAATGCAGTATTTTCACAACTTTCTGACGAGGATTGTTTTTCGCAGATGATTAGTAATCAACGTTTCCTTCTGAAAATAGCAATTTTTGCTATTCTCTTCTTGGCAACAAAATGTGATGAGGTTCCAAAAGAATGCGGGACTGCAAAGAATGCGAAAGCAGAAACTTACCTCGAAACTGCAGCGGCGTTGATAGACAAACTAAGAGAAAATTTGCCTGAAGGTATGTAGATATAAATATTCATTATTACTGCTATAGTGTATGTATTAAAAAAAAGTATAGAATAATGGCAGTGAATATCATTTATAAAGAATATTCTACTGAAAATCATCTGTATAATCAGTGTTGAATAGTATTTAATAAATAATGAAATATCGTTAGTTTGCTTATTTCAATATCAAAACAATATTAAAGACACATTACGTAAATATTATGTATCAAATTTTTTTCTTTCTCGTAAGCGACTCAATGGGCTAAGTTCATGAGACATGATAAAGGCAATCGCGTGTTCCCCATTGAATTTAAAACACAGACATTAAATTTGTACTTGCTGTTATATATTTGTAAAATTGAGATAAAATTGAAAATTTTATAATCTGATGAAGATATTAAGTATTTAGAAAAAATTCGATCTAAATTTTTACGTGTACTTTTAAATTACTAAATGTGTTTTGCTTACTTTCGTGTGTTATTATTGTTGACAAATACGAAAGATTTGAAAGATAAGTTCGGCAAGAAGCAAAAGTTGTCAGCAGTGTATCGCTTGAACTGATTGGTTGAAAATACGCATTTGTATTTATCATGTGACTATGACGTCACAGGAGTTTTGAGCTGATTTGGCTGGAAACACGTGATTGTAATTATGTGACTATGACGTCACATGAATTTAGTCTATTATAAATAACCACTGTGTTCAGATGTCGAACTACCTTTCCACGTCCATTCTCAAGTAGTTGATCACCGCAAAAACATATTTCCTATTAAAAAAGTCGTTAAATGTCAATTTTAAAACATGATTGCACAAGATAGAAATGTACATTTCTTTAAAAGAATTAATCAGTTTTTTTTAGGTTTTTGGATACTAATTACTGGAAAAATAAATTTAAAATCTGTAACGTACAGTTTTATCACAAATGACACGTAATCTGTAAGAATTTCGTATATTTTTCCACTTCCCAGTTTTGCCCGAACACCGCTCGGGCACATGTAAATGGCACTTTCCTGATTTGCCCGAGCGGTATTCGGGAAACATGTTTCCTATTCTAATTATCTGATTTGCCCTTATTTTTTGCTCGCTTACTGTGCAATGTTTTTATAACAGATGTCTCAAGTAGTCGAGTAAAATAAGGATTACAAAAAAATGTCTAAGCCAGTTTCAAAAGATTAGGTTTTACTGTATTCTTTTAGACAAGTGAAGGCGGGAATTTTCTTTGTACTAAATCGGTGTACCGCACACTTTCTCTACGAACACTATTTTTTTAAATTTGGAGCTTAAAATAGATGAAAAATGAGTGATTATATATAAGAGGCTAATGAAAGAAAACAATTCTGATATTGTCTCAGATAGTGAGCCTGAAATTTCTGTAAATGATTCTGGAAGTAATGAAAGTTTGTTATCGGGAGTTCTCGAGTGATGAGGAAACAGAAAGTTCAGATGACATAACTCAAGTTCGGAACTTTTTCTTGATATTAGTACTCCTTTTTTCAAGAACAACAAGGCAATGTTTTGTGTGTTGTTCGAAAAACAACGACTTTGAAAAACGGGTGAGAAAAGAAACACGATGTTTTTGTCCCAATTGCGATGTTGGACTTTACTTGTCTCCCTGTTTTAAAATTTACCACGCAAAAACAAGTTTAAAGAGAAGAATTAACTGTAAGTACAATATTATCCTTTTAATTAGAATAATCAATTTTGTAAAGTGTTCTTTTTAGCTCGCTTATTTCTTCGGAAAAAAGTCAAATTTAAGGCATTTTTTTTTCAATGAAAATAAAAATGAGCATAATTTTTTAAGTTCAATATTTATAACATTTTTGACGGCTGATTTGAGTTTATGTAATTGACTAGCCGTTACCCTCCCGCTTCGCTGGGTATTTCATGATGTTTTATAAATATATCTGTTTATATTCTGACAGACAGACAAAAAATTTAAAAATTGGTTTTTTGTTATGAGTATCGTATATACTTTTAGTGCATTAAGTAAAAAGCTGCTAATTTGAAATTACAAACAGACACTTCAATTTTATTTATTTGTATAGATATAGATTGGGATTATAATAACTATTGTTTAAATGTGACTAAAAATGTAAATAAAAAAAAAGAAAGGATTAAAACTAACCGTAAAACTTATCAATTTTTTGTTTCTTGCATTGCTTTTTGCTTACGAAGCCTTGATTTATTATTTTTAAAAGTGCATCCGAAACAGCCGATGCTCTACTTAACTGAACAGTGAGATAACTATCATAAAAAAAAATTATGGCACGTGTCAGCGTATTATCATGTGCGCGTAAATTTATTATGTCTCATGAAGAGCATCGGTCGCCAGTAACCAAAACAACGACTTCATTAGCTCAGCTTGGCGTTCAATTTGGCGTTCATCTTGGCATTCAGTTTCACGTTCACCCGTATAGTTTTCATTCCCGTAAGAATACGGGAATAAAATATAGCCTATGTTACTCCCCGTTAATGTAGCTTTCCATTAGTGAAAGAATTTTTAAAATCGCACCAGCCGTTTCCGAGATTAGCCGGAACAAACAGACAGACAGACAAAAAATTTAAAAATTGTTTTTTTGTTATGAGTACCGTATATACTTTTAGTGCACTAAGTAAAAAGCTGCTAATTTGAAATTACAAACAGACACTTCAATTTTATTTATTTGTATAGAATTTAATCTTAAAAATATTGATAAAAAATATGCTTATTTTTTGATGTAACACGGCAGAAAAAAAAGACCGTTAAGGGGTTAGTAACAACGTAATATTATTTGTATTAACACTTAACTGTGCATTTATTCATAGATTTTGAATAATAACTGACTCAATGCAAATTTTAACTGAGAAAGAATAAATTTTATTATTTAAGATGTCCTCTAAAATGTGGTAAAGCAATAACGCCAGTGAAAACAAGTTAAAGCCTGATCCCTAGTCTGTTAATGCCAGGCTGTCCACTTATTCGCCATTTATCAATCTATTTCCTCTCTGTCCTATTTTTTTATTTCTCTAACTCTTTTCTTAGTTTGTTGGTGTACAGATATTTCAAATTCCGAGGATTGAGTAGATATGCATCTTACTGTGTAAGTCTGTGAAGAGATTGTAAGATATGACTTCCAGAGAGGATGCGTTAATTCACTAGATAGTCCTGCTATATTTGGGGTAGCTATGCAGTAAAAAAACGAAAAAATATTTCAGATTTTGAGGATAAGGCATGCTATGTTTACTTTGACATGAAATTAGCGGTATAAAATAACGTTTTGGAGTCCATATAAAGTTTGTTTCTTTTGTATTAAAGAACAAGGCAATGTTCCAAGGTAAAAAAATAATAATTTTCGATTTGGTTGTTCCAATGGGTTTGGAGAGGATCTAAAATGGTACTAAGATGCAATATGAAATTAAAAGGTCATTTCTCCATTGGCACTCGGACTATTTTCCTGAAAATTTAGGTTTTGAAATTTGAAAAATTTGTGGTTCCATGGCAAGCAACAGAATAGAGACCGATATATTATTGAAAGAAAAATCATCAGAAATTTTCAGAGAAGGAGAAATTTTTAAAGAAATTGCTGAAACTGTTAATAGGAGACATTCATTGATTAAAAAATTACTCATAAACTACAAATTAACTAAAATTTTAACCTCCACGCCAAGATCCGGCCCTGTCCACAGTGTCACTCGAGAATCTTGCTTTGTAATACGCTCTATAAAAATAAATACAAGACTATAAGCTTCACAAATAGCCAAAAGTGTGGCATTAAATAGAAAAAATATGTGACTTTAACCACAATTCGAAGGGAACTATCATGGTTGAGTTGCACTCAAGAAATCATTCATCTCTTGAGTGAAAAGAGCTAAGAGAATGACCTTTGCCAAAAAACGTCTAAATAGGAGACATAATTATTCAAAAAATGTAATATATTTAATTGAAAGTATTTTTTTGTAATTTGGCATCAAAAAGAACAAAAATATGCCTGCAAAAATTCCTGGACAGATCTTAAAAAAGAGAATCATTTTCTGACTATCAAACATGGAGAAGGAGGCATAATGTTTGGGGGTGCATTGGAAGTCTTTCGGCTAGTAATCCGGTATTTATTGAATCAATAATGTACAAAATTGATTACTTTAACTTATTGAAGTAAAATATTAAGGAAAGTGCCGAGAAATTTGCGGTGAGTGATGACTTTTACTTTCGGCGGCATAAAGGTACCGAGCAAATGGCTCCCATTGTGAAGCCGTGGCTGTTCTGACATGTCCCAAACCAATCCCGCAGGCCATCCTAGTCCCCAGACCTAAGCCCAATACAGCATTTATGGGATTTACTCGAGTGAATAATCATGGAAAGAGTAATAACATCCATGGAAATGGTCAAATCTGTCATAGCAGAAGAATGGAACAAAATATCCACGGATGAGGCAACTAAGCTAGTTAAATCACAGCCAAATGTGATGAGAGAGTTATAGAAAGAACGGAATAGCTTAAAAAATATTAACTTTTAGTTACAGTCCATTATTGTAACGCTTTTTTTCCAGTGTACGTAGACTTTTGGCGCACACGATTTGTGTCGTTCTGAAGTTAAAAAATTTTGTATTGTTTTATATAATATTCAGGTGATTGTTGCTTATACTATTAGAATTAACGACGTTAGATTTATCAATAATAAACAGTATTGATTCTGAAAGACTTCATTTAATTAGCCATTTTTGCATGATTATGAAAGATGATTGCCTGTACGCAGACTTTCGGAGGCAAGTGTATATTTGGGAGCAAAGTTTTTGTTGCATGACGATCAACAAGTGTAAATGTAGGTGCAAGATGGCTGATATGAATTTACTGGATAGGATGAGAATTTCAATAAACAATCTCACTCCTGATATTTAAAAAAAATTGTAGAAAAGAGTGTATAGGTTGTATTTGTCTCATTTATCTGATTCTAAAATAAAATATGCTTGTAGCTATAGACAGTATGAACTCAACACAGTAAATAAATTAAATAAGCCAGCCAGTATTTTGTTTAATTTATATTTATTATTTTTTATAATGAATGCAATCATTTTGAACCGGTGTGACCCCCCAGTATCCCCCGGCTCCCGCAATGTGGGCTGCGAGCCAAAACACAAGTTATCCATCCCTTTAGATATATATCGCCGCAATGTGATTAAATTTGATAACATTCAATGCCCTTCATCGGTGTAATATTTTAACACAACTTCAATTTAATTTGTTTAATTTATTATGAAAAGAAACATTTTATTTTAAATCATCATCTTAGATTTTTATCGTTTTGTGTGTGTTTCTGAATATTTAAAAAAAATTATCTAATAATAAAATAAAAACATTAAAATTAGCAATCAAGAATGACATTGATAAGACTTGCAGAATTTATTATAAAGAATTTTAATGTATCTATATAAAAATTCGTTTCATTTCATACAAAAGATTCAAAATTTATTGTACAAAAAAAAAAAAAAAAAAAAAAAAAAAAAATATTTTTGATTCAAAAATTGTTATAGTTTTTTTAAAAGACTTTTTATTTTATTTTTAATGTTTTTTTTATTTCTTTTATATAAGCTTCACTTGTATGTAATGGAATCTTTGAACTCAATTTTTACCCACTTTAAAAGATTAGATTAAATTAAAATTTTGCTCACTTCTCCAGAACCGGTGATAATACAATATTTTAATAATTTTGTTCCATTATCTTAATCAGGATCCTTAGGATTAACGATTTCCCATTTTCAGATCCAATTTTCAGATTTGGTGACTAATTCCAGATTTAGCGACTAAAAGATTAAGTTCCAATTTAGTTAGATTAACTGTAAAAGAATGTTTTTTAGTTTTTTAAACTATAATTTATTTTTAGTTTTACAAAAATGCATGAATTTTTTTTAATTTCGTTCAGAATTTTCCAAAAAATATTCTTAACAAAAATTTAAAAAAAAAAATTAAGGTTAATTTGCAATGTATGATAACATGTTTAAAACAAAGAAATAATTGAAATAACAAGAATAAAAACAGGAAATGATTAAGACTAAATCATTTTAATATTCCCTCTTACAGAAGGTAAAGCAGACTGCAGCTGTCCCCCAAAGCCCATGGATTGTGACGAAGTCTTACAATGCGGTCACAATCGCACTGGTGTCTATCAGATATGGCCCCGCAATAGGGTTATGGTTGGAAGCGTCTACGTCTTTTGTGATATGGAAACAAGTGGAGGTGGTTGGACGGTGAGTCCGAGTTCTTTTTTGTTTCAGTAACATTTTCTTTTACAGAGGTTGTTGTTGTTTCTAATGCCACCTGTCTGACGGTGTCAGAGTGGTCGAGGTAGCCAAGTGGTATAGGCATTGGATCGTGGCTAGCGTGTCATGAGTTCGATCCCAGTACCACTGAAGACCCGCCATGTAGGGGAGCGATGCACGTTAAATCTGTCGAGAGCTCAAATGTCCTCTTTTTAGTGTGGTGTGGTAGTTAGGAGAGGGGGGTGCCAGCTCAGGTGTCATCCGCGTCCCTTGACCATGGTTCAAAACTACGCGGACCGTCCTCAAAAGCCCTCGTGTAGCTGAACAGTGGGACGTTAATATTCCCTCACTAAAGGTGTCAGATCGAGGCTCCCGAAATTAATCGGGGCAAGGGGCTAGGTGTACGGCTGTCGTTAACTTTTAGCTGTGAGAACAATGTATGTGACAGTACGATTTGGCTCTGTTCTTACACGGTAAATGGCGACACCACCTATCTCCACCTCTACAATTGTAGGCATGGAACTGAAGGGGAGGGAAATATATTCTCCAGGCCCCTGCACCCTTGGTTTCTGCTTAGATAGCCCACAAGAATTTCGGATCCACTGATTTAACGAGCACGTATTCCGTGTGTACTCGGAGGGCATTTGTTGGCATCCGGTTTCGAACCCAGGCCTTCCGGTCTTGAGTCCGATGCTCTAACCACTAGGCTAACCACTGCTGATGAGTGGTTCGCTAACTCGTGGTCACAAGCTTTGATTCGATCGAGTTGTGGTCTCTAGTCTTGATATCGCTGAAAACTTGTGGAATACAGAGACTGATACACATTAAATATGCCGAGGCTCAATATTCTCACGATGGCATGGTGTAGAAGTTTGATGAGTGGAGTGTTAGCTCAGGTGTTGTCTTCGTCACTTGACCTTGGTTCAAAATTACGAAATCCAAACCCCCATTTATATTTCTCACACAATATATTGCAGTTTCTCGGTGTTGAACTTTTGGTTAACAATGCGAGTATTCGTTTGAGGTTAATTTCTTGTTTTTATGTAACAAAAAAGTTATCTCCAATAAAGATCAATAATTTTTCTACCCCCCCCCCTTTTTCTTTTTCTCTTTATTTATTTATTTTACACTGCTGCTTTATTCTTTTATGTTTCTTTAAAAAAAATGAGGGAGGGAGGTCTTGGATGGATAATCCTCCTCTGGGGCTGAATCATTTTTTCTTTAATCTGTAGGGCAAATTAAGAAGAAAAATATCAACAGGAAGTGATGGCGTCAACAGAAAACATGAATCAAAAGAAACATTTTAGTATTATTATTATTATTATTTTATGTTTCTTGCCTTTTTTTTTTCTTTTGGTGTGTATGGTGCATTTGTATTGGATAATTTTACTATTTTTGACGTATTTGAAAGAATACTGGAATAATGTATATTCTCTTTCTTCCTTCTGTTATACCCTTAAATATTTTATTTATTTTTATTATTTTTGTTTTGTATATTTGTATTATGTATACATATATGTATCCTGCAGTTACCTTTAAATTTGTATTATGTTATTTAACTCTCTTCTGCTATTCAGAACGTAAACTTTGATTATTTTTTCAATAAAGACTGGACGTGGTGGTGGTTGTTTTCTGAGGGATCGGTTTGTAGCTCTAAACCCTCTTCGGGTGAGTACCCGTTAGTACTCAATTCTTCTGTGATCTGTCACTAAGAGCTCAAAGGGAACGCAACATTGAATTTTAATGAATTAAGACTTATGTTCCAGAGAGAAAAAAAGATTCATAAGAAAGAAATTGAGAAGCGATTTTTTTTTAAATATTAAGATAATTCTACTAGCAATGCAAGCAATTTAAAAAATTTTCTTTTTGTCGTTTTTTCATATAATTATGAATTTAGATTTTGGAAGTAATTGTTGTGGTAGTTTTATTTTTATTTTTCCCCAACATAAACTTGTATTACAAATACCCTTAACATAGCATAATTTGTATTTTTTTCCAATAGGTTTTTTCCCAAAAAATTACTTCGTTATAAATGTTGCTTATTATAAATGGGCGTCTGAGAAATTTGACCAATTTTATGTTCATTTTATTATACATGTAGGGTTATTTGAACAGATTTTACTGATATTTAGAGAATAATTTTGTAAAGTTCAGAAAAATTGATTTCAAGTTGTGCAATTATCAATTTTTCCTTTCCTTTTGACAATTAGGTTATTCAGAGAAGAGGAGATTTCAAAAGACCTGCCGATTTCTTCCTGAAACCTTGGCAAAATTACAAAGCTGGTTTCGGAGACCTTCGTCGGGACTTTTGGCTTGGTAATCCTATGTTTTCCCCTCCTTCATTGTACCTCAATATTCTTAAGTTCATTAAACTACATAGAATATCTGTATGGTAAAAAAATATTTTACGAACTTCATATAAATATTTCATTATTATCAAAGAAACTAAATAGAATTTCTTATACACAAACAAAATTTAAAAAATCAAAAATGGGAAAATTTTTGAGAATGTAATTTTGTACTAGAAAAAAATTATGCCTCTAAATATTTGTGTGGTTATATGAGGGTTGACACACACACACACAAAAAAACGACTGTTCCAATAAATCATTGTTCTTACAGAATCAGTTCTCCGCGCGTGACAGTATCACCATGAAAGTAGTTCCTTTCAGCATTCACACACTTATGCATAAGGTGCTGCCTTTGTTGGTAACTGTTCTGGAACGAGGTTTTTGGAAGTCCCGTTAAGAGATTTTCCGTTTTTGCCTGAACATCTTCAAAGTTATAATGGGTTCCCTTTCAGGAATATTTAACTGTGGGAAATAAAAAAAAGTCGCATATGGGGTCAAATTGGGTGAATAAGGAAGGATGACCTACCAGAGTAATGTTTTTGCTGGTCAGAAACTACACTCACTTCCAAAAGTTAAGCACGGAGAGGAAAATGTTAATTTCCGGAAGCCAATCAAAATTGAAGAGGATGCAATTCGCTGCAGAGGTAGATGGAAGTATTCAAATATGTTAGGTAACAGCCAATCATGCTTTTATGTCAAGAAATATGCAAAAAGAGCAGTCTTATAAGAAGCCAGCTTTATAAAGGGTTACAGAAGTTGATTGTAAGTGCTGATAGAAGGCATTTAAAACTTTTGTTTAATGTGTTTTCGAGACATACGTGTTTCTATGACTTCCAGAAGACGAATGGAATATTCTGAGCCCTGGCGTGCTGTGGAGCGCATTGAAGCAGGACAGTCAATCACAGATGTTGCTCTTTTCTTCGGCGTTCATCATTCTGTAATTTCACGTTTATGGAAACAATTCTAAACCCCACAGACAGTTATCCGAAGGCCCGTAGGTGGTCGCCCAAGGGTTACAACCCCCGCGGAAGATCGATATATTGCTATTGTAGCCAAGCGGAATCGCAGAGCGACCTCCACACGTGTGACATCTATGGTTACAGCGTCTATTGGTAAGGCCGAAGATTACATATAAATAGACTGTATGCCCGGGTACCTCGAGTTTGTGTTCCTCTATCCGTCCAATCAAGAGGGGCACGATTAAAGTGGTGTCGGGAATATGGCAATCGGACTGTGTCTGACTGGGGCAATGTCATGTTTACTGATGAGTCAAGATTTGCTCTGGAGCCAGATGACAAGTGTATAAGGATATGGCGTAAACAAGGAACACGCAATAAGCCCCAAAAGATCCCCGAACATCAAGCATTCCGAGGCTGAAGCATTATGGTGTGGGCAGGGATTTCATTAGGATACCGCACCGACCTGCACATCTTTAAACAGGGTTCTGTGACGGCTGTCCGGTATCGAGATGAAGTCCTAGAACCCATTGTGAGATTGTACGCTGCAGCAGTTGGCCCTACTTTTGTTTTAATGGACGATAACGCACGTCTCCATAGAGCTGACATCGTCGATGACTACTTGGAGAGTGAAGGGATTGCGCGTATGGCGTGGCCAGCATATTCGCCCGACCATGCTATTCGCCAGCACAGCTCTCGGCCGTGCTGTATCTTCACGTTTCCCACCTCCAGCCACTCTTACTGAGCTGGAAACTGCTCTATAAGAAGAATGGCGATTGCTTAGTTCTGCTGTGGTTGACCACCTAATTGAAAGCATGGTCAGAAGGTGTAAACTTTGCATACAGATGAAGACTCACATACCCTATTAAAGTCCTTTTTTCATTTTATGCTGTTTATTTTCAATTTATACATAATTCTGTCTAAGTCTCCAGTATGACATTATCTGATAACTTACAAAAATTTAATATTGTTTTCATTTCTGTATATAATTATTGATTTTGCTTTATGTATAAATATATATGCTACTTTACTGCCAAATTTTGTGTCATTCAAAGCAGTATTTGTTGATTTTTTTTTTGCATTTTACATCTTTCTGCTTAACTTTTGGAAGTGAGTGTACTTAACAGATAGGGCCATGTGAGCTGATGCATTGTCTTGGTGCAACAGCGATCCATCACTCCCCCAATTCTAACCTTTTTTTTTTCTAATTTTTTTCTCGAAGTCTTTTTAATACTCCAATGTAGTAGTGATGATTAACAGTCTGACCACTGATGTGAGTAGGAACCCTCCCATATCTTGAATTTTGACTATTTTGGTCTGTAATCGCTGACCTTGGGCGCCCAGCAAGTTCATTCTCTTCCGCACTGACCCTTCCCTCTGAGAACATCTTATACCATTCAAACACATGGACACGAGACAAAGTTTCATCCCCATAAGCTTCGGTTAGTATTTGAAATGTTTTCATGGCTGATTTCTTAAGTTTCACAAGAGACTTGCTGTTGATTCGACATTTTTCCAGCAAAATGAAGTTGTACGTGTTCACACAATGACGCAATACACCCAAATGGCGTGATCGATTAAGGCGAAACTCTGGCTACATGGACAGAGAAGGGGCGTGGGATGACGTCACTAAAATAGTGGTTGCCAACTCCACTTTTTTCAAGATATACACTTAGTCTCTTTTTTCGTATTACGCTTTGTATACTTGTGGAGCAAAAAGGAAGAACACTCTTTTAAATAATGTGTGGAACCTACTCTGTGTGTGTGTGGTTCTGATAATTTTCTTCTAGACACGGATTTTACAAACTTTTGAAACCATTTAGGTGGAATATTAGCACCTGCTAATGGAATGACAGCTTTCGATTTACCCATATTAGAAGATTATACCAGACCTTTCATTTTAGTCCAAATAATACTCACTTGATTTGAGATCGAATGACTGGAGAAGCCACTAAAGCAATCGAAACTTTGAATCATGTGCCTCAAAATAATTCATTGTTAATGGAAACATCACTTATCACACACAAAAGAACCCAATGCTTGGATGAAAATATTATTAAAGATCGATTTAACTAAAAATTATTAGATAATCAGTCCTATTTTGGAAATTTTTTTGTTTCCATTAAGCTCCCCTGACAGTAGATTCTACGCAATAGAACTTGATTGTTAAATTAAAAATGCTATTTGTATACTTTCGTAAACAAATGATATTTAGATGTTTATAACTTGATTTTATGTAAAAGATGACTTACATTTTGTTATTTTCCATCAAGGAAACGACAACATATATGCTATAACAAATCAAAAAAAGTATTATCTGCGAATTGATCTGGCTGACCATGCAAACAACTCAAGATATGCCTTTTACGATCAGTTCTGGATAGATAATGAGAACCATCATTACAAATTACATGCCTATGATTTTAGTGGAGATGCAGGTAAATATGAAGGGTTTTTAAAAATTTATTTATAGAATGATAAGTGAATATTATATTTTATTTTAGATTTTCCAATTCACAAAATATTACTTTAAAAATAATAAGACCGCTTTAGAAGCTAACTTCACAATTATTAATTTTTTATAAACAATTAAGTGTTTTATTATTTATTTGCATAATATTTACATTGAATAAATATTTCAATAAAATAATTTTTCTTTGAAATCCAAAATAGAATTGCTTAGTTATTGGATACCGTATACTCTGAATGTGAGACTTGCTGCTTCTCAGCAATCATGAAATTGTTTATTTTTGTGTGTCTATAAATTTGAGAATTAAACGATGGAAATCTATTTACTATTAATGCAAGATAAACTCTTTGAACAATAGAAACGTTTTTACAGATATTTTACATATTTATCAAAAAATTGGATTCAAAAACACAATTTGTTCAATAGCATTAAACAGTTAGTTGTATTATTGTAGATTTATTTTATTGGAGAGATTACGAACAATATTTGCGAAAGAGATACTTTAAATTATTTTTGTCGTTTATTTAAAAAAATTCAGAACTTAAAGTATTAATTGTTTTGAATTCGATTTTTTAAAGAGTTTATTTTTTAAATATTTCTAATTAATTAAAAGCATTAGATAAATGTAGTATCATATAATTGAAAAAACTCGGGCGAGAATAAGTGAAGATAGATTTCTACTGCTAGAAGCTTTTGTTTCAAATATACGCTTAAAAATTAATTATTTAATAGGGATTCTTACTTAATTTAGATATTTTCAAATCAATTTTTTGGGGATTCATAAGGAAACTCTTGAAATGACCATGAAAATGTACGTAGTACGATCCAAAAATTCGGAGACTGCGGCTATAGCTGACGAGGAAAGCAAGTACCAAATTTAAACCACTTGAAATGGATTCTCCCAACCATTTGCCTGATCTCATCAATGAAAAAACATTGACAGGGACGTTGTTTTGTGTCATTAGATGAAGTGAATGTAGCATAGCAGGAGGCCTTATGGGAGGTAGCGAAAAATGGCTTCTAGAAGTCATACGAACGCTGGCAGAAGTGTACCCGAGGGAATTACTTTGAAGGTGGATGTGCTCCGGTGTAGTGAGCTATTCAGGGTAAAGTTTCCTACACCTTGTCCCCGAATTTTTGGATCATACTACGTGTAAAATACTGACTTCATTGGGAGAAAAAGTGGGTATTTTGATACATTTTTATTAAATGTTTTTACGAACTTTATTGTCTCAGGTGACTCACTATCGAGAATTCATGATGGTCAGAAATTTTCAACCGTCGACCGCGATAATGATAACAGCACACATCACTGTGCCCAGAAACATAAGGGAGCCTGGTGGTACGCCGACTGCCATTCTTCCAACTTAAACGGTATGTACAACAGTGAAAAAGTGAAAAGTGCGGATGGCATCATCTGGTCCACTTGGCGAGGAAACTCTGAATCATTGAAGATGACCGAAATGAAGATACGACCAATGGATTTCAGATCCAACTTCTTGGAAATGGACATAGATGCTGTCTAGATGGTTTCTGCCCAAATGCTTCTGTTTTTGTATTGTATTTAGTTAACTTTTGCATTTTCATATAAAGAATTTACCATAAGTGAATGAACATTGGAGCTTCTAATTTTTTTTGTTTTGTGGAAAAAAATTAGTTTTTTTTTGTGTTGAATATTAAATATTATTGGGAAAAAGTTCTGCCCAAATGCTTCTGTTTTTGTATTGTATTTAGTTAACTTTTGCATTTTTGTATTTTCATATAAAGAATTTACCATAAGTGAATGAACATTGGAGCTTCTAATTTTTTTTGTTTTGTGGAAAAAAATTAGTTTTTTTTTGTGTTGAATATTAAATATTATTGGAAAAAAGTTAGTTATGTTTCTTATAAGAAGAGGAGGTATATATATATATATATATATTCTGTAATTTATAAGTTTTATTTCTAATCCCTGCAAATGCATTCATTCTATTGATATCAATTGCTTCTAAAAATTTTTTATCATTCTTTTAATAAATCTTTTGGTGGTACAAGATATGTTTATGCAAAATGAATGGGTTATGCGAAAATATGTCAAAATGTATATTTATATATATCGTGTTCAAGTAAGTTTCAAAGAGTTTTTTCATTGAAAAAAATGGTAACAAATTAATTACTTAGAGTATTGTCCACTGCTACACACTTCCCCCCCCTCTTTTTGGCAGTGTTCATATTCCACTTTGAAAGAATGATTGGTCTTTAGAGAATTCAAGAATCGTTACTTGAGAGCAAGTTTTGCTAGAAAAAGCCACCCATGATTTGGTGTTCTGAAGGACCAATGTTTGGAGATTATGATGTGTAGGATAGGATTCTTATTTGAGTACTTCCAGTATGTGGTTGAGGTCAGGGTGCAAAGTCACTTTGTATTTTCTCTGCTCATTTTCTGAGTTTCCCCTTTGAAGTTCTGTTTTTAATACGTCAATTGCATTCGGTAGCGATTTCCCTCCCATAACTATTTCATTCGGTTTTAGAAGCTCATAATATATATATATATACACTACAATCAACTGATTCCATCAAGTACAAAGCATCAAGCTCACCATGAATATTTGTCTTTGCTGTTAATGCTGATGCATGGTCTTGTTTGTCCCTGCGATTTATTTCGCTTTCGGCTGTCACAATAAATCTAATTTTAATCACCAGTTGCAATTCATTTTAAAAGTTCCTTTTTAACTTTTGGAGAAGCTGTTTGCAAGTGGAAAATGTTATTTTCATCTATATTGGCTTTAATTTGCATTGCATTATATTTCCTTGTTTCTGGACCATTACCACGGCTTTAAAGCGTAATTAAATTTTTTGTTGAGTCACTCCCGAATATTCTAAATCTTTTTTTGCATTTTACATGAGTTTCCATTCAATTATACCTCCAATTCTGCATTTTAAAATGTTTCTTCCACCTTACCCTCCAAATTCAAATACACACTTTTAAACTATATAACCCATTATTCATAAGTTGAAATTGATTGAGTATGTTCATTGAGAGAGCATCACACAGCAATAGATAACAAAAGTAAAGCTTCCCACATGATGGATGCTCATGATGGGTGTTTTTGCAACAAATTTAGAAATTATTTAAATGAATAATATTTTAATTGTGTAGTTTGAAAAAGTTACAAATTTGAATTAAACTGTGACTTAACTTGATTTTTATGCTCCCAGTCGAGTCTTTTTCTAATAAATTTTGCAAATTTTTTTCATTGAATGATCATCAGTCAATTTGTACACTTAGTATTAAAAAGAACATCGTATATACAAAAATTTAAACCAAAAATATATAAATTGTACGTTTAAATGATTAAAAAAAATAAACTTGTCATACCCATTATTAATTTTTAAAAAAAATAACTTATTGTGTGTGTGTTATTTCTATTGAAGCTAAAAGATATTTTTAGCAAAAAAATCTAAATTAAAATTTGAAGTAACCAAAATGTGAAAATAATAGAAATCCATTTACCCAGTGTCTAATTACATTGTATGAAAATAGAATAACTCTAACATTATTGCAATACATTTTAAAAATTACCGAATAACTTTAAGAAACGATAAATATCAAGTATAACTTAATGTTTGAACATTCCATAAAAACAAGAAGGTAACGATACAATAAGTGAATGTACCACATTTATTTTCTCGTAACCTAAATAAAGTAAAATATAAATATAACAGCGCAAGTATATGTATCAATGTGCAAAACATGAAGGTAAATCACAAAGTTGTACAATGATATATCAACAAGAAGAATTTCATGACAGTGTTCTTTACATAAATGACGCTAAAGAAGTACCTTAAATTATACATTTGTATACAAAGAGTCAACCATGAAAAGTTCATTTTCTGTCATGAAATAGGACTAGCATAAAATCACTAGGATGTGGTCATATGTTAAAATACTTCTTACATGGTCCCTTCACACAAGGGGAATTCTCTTTGGTCCTAGACATACTTACAGCTGTAAAATAACATCGATTGTGTGAAGAAAAACAAAATGGCGTCGATTGCATAAAATATTTTTGATATCTGGCTGAAAAAAATGAACAAACAGAAAAGTAGCCTTGCTACCTGCTTCCAAAAATTAACATAATTTTCGTTGAGTTCTATAATTGCCCAAAAAAAGATGGAAAACATTGTATATTAAAAGTTGTTTAATATATTATTCTTTTTCTTGATTAGATTAACTGTTGGCAACAACTTACCATATAACTTTATGTACGAATTAAATATTTTTTTAAAATTCGTTGATTCTTTTCATTATGAAAAGAGCATTGTTTATGGATACAAAAATAAACTTTAACTCTATAAAAACTCTATAAATTTAACTGTAAATAAATTTACTCTATCGTGTAATAAATATCTTTATTTATTAGGTGTTCAAGCACAAATTTTTCTTTTTTGAGAATTGTTTTCCACATCGTTCCAATTTTTCACTCAAACTTAACATTCTTTGACAATCGGATAATATCGTATTTGCAATCATACATATACATAAAACACATTAAAGAATAAATTAAAATCTCAGTGGAGGTTACAAGATATAACAAGAGCAAAATATATGGTAGTTATTCGAATCTGAGCCGTCCTTTTTCTAACGTTTATGCTATTTAAGATTGGGTGCGACTTAGAATCGAAGGGGCAGAAAAATTCGTTGGATGGGAGAAATTGAACACGATAATAACGGTTAAAGCAATCACCGGCTTATGTACGTATTTAAAAGTTTTTAATACCAGTGAAATAAGTAAATTATTCACTTCTTATTAGTTTTCATTTTAATTTTTTTGTTCCCATTGGATATCGATAAGGAAATATCCATTGTACGCCATCTTTTATTTTTTCTCAAAAACGTGATGAGGATTTTGAACGTGGCTTAGAATGGATGGTGGCTTAAATTCGATTATAAGTACGGTATATGCAAAGTTTATCTTTAATACAACTATGTACAGCTATATAGGCTTTAATTTAGGATAAATATTCAAGCAATTGCTTCAATTATATTTTTTTCTTGTTCTTTTAAACATTATTTGGGTAACAATTACGAAAAGATAGGAATGTAAAATATGTAAGCAATTAAATTAAACATTTGATTCCAAAAAAGTTATAAACAAGATAATTGAAATCTATGATTAGTGTATTATTGAAATAACCACTGATTGGTTTTAAGTGTACCATTTGCAACATTTAAATAAACATTTGTTTAGTCAAAACTGTGGAGGTACTAAGCAATCGTTATTTAAAACTGGTTCTTGATAGGGAAGCCATTTTGTTTTTCTCCAACATATATAACCAAAAATAAAATAAAAAGACTAGCATAATGTAATTGAAAAACATTCAATGCCTTTCATATTTCTCTTTCTTTGGTTTCGTTTTTCTTCTTTGGAAAGGCATCACAGTCGTTCGATAATATCCCTGATATATTCAAAAGAATTCAGAGTTTTTGTCGAGAAGAATTTCTGAAGTGTTTCTTTTTCAAAAATGAAAAATACATTAACAAGTTATTGTGATTGCATAGCTTCACATTGGTTACCTTCCTATTTGAAGGCACTGTTTTAGATGGTCGATAGCAAGTTGGTGCTTTTGTCTTTCTTCATCAAGTTCTCTTTTACATCTAAGTAGTTCCTGAAAAACAAAAGAAAAGCTAATAATTTAAGTAAAACAAGTAAAAAAATGGAAAACGTTCTCATTTTTTTCAATCATTTAAAATGATCTGTAAGAGGAACACTAATTATATAACTTATTTATCTTTAAAATAAATATCTATAGTTGTGTGTGTGTGTGGAGTTTGAGACTGTCGACTCTAGATAAAGGGAGGGTGGGAGAGTAACAGAGATCTTTCAGAGTTTTCGTAAAATTTGATAATTTCGAAGAAATTAACACCAGTTTATATGTATGAGGATCTTTTTTTTGTATTCAATTATAAGTACTTTCATGATAAACTCTTAATGCTATACATCTAAAACTGACATGAATTACAAATATTCCTTACGCGTGTGTGAGCTCTTATATCCTATTTTTTTGACGCAGTCTCTTTTATAATCACTTTGTTCTTTGGCAGAGTCACATTTGAACAAAGATTTTCTCAAAAATGTTCAATTTTGTTATTTGTTCTGAATTTCGTAAAGATATATGGATTCCACTAAAATTGCATAATTTTTTTGAGTGCAAACTTGGTATATATGTTGCTAAAGCTGTATGTAATATAAACCAGACACACACATTTGGGGAGAATACTGTTAGCGATTGAAAAGTAAAGTGTTGGTTTGAACAATTTAAATCTGTTGAGTTTTCTCTACAAATTAAATTTGCGCAGTAGATCAAGACATGAGTGAAAAATGATGTTTTGAAAGCAATGGTGGAAACGAATTCTTTTGTAACTATTATACTGCCTGTACATTGATGAAATGCATGAAAAATTGAAAATTCATCTATAATTTATTGGTAGACTTGACCCAATACATCTATACCGACAAAGATCGGTCAAATACGTTCTACAAAACAAGTGCGAAATTCTCGCTATCTCTGCAGCACCTAGCCGGATCTTTCGCCAACTAAAACACATTTAGAACAGTTTTTATAGGCTAAATAGTATGAAAAGGTAGACAGTCTGAAAAATTGCATGAGTTTGATTTTAAAGATTAGAATTGTGCGAATCTATACGCGTCATTATTCTACTAATCCTCTTGGGGAAACTTTGGGGCTAACATTCGCGTTAATTCACAGCTTCTCAAGAAGATACCCTGATATTTAAATTAGTTTGATTATGTAAAGTCAAAAAGGTTTTGTAGATGTAAGATAGAAGGAGCCGGAGAGCTGTTGCGGTGATACGTAGGTGAGAATATTAGAATATTTCATAAACCTAGCGCGCGCGAGTTAAGGAAGTAGTGGCTGAGAGATTAGATTATTAGATTGAGGATCTAAGATAGATTGAATCAGATTTAGTAGTCAGATCACTAGCGCTTGTTCACTTTGTCTAGTTCACTTAGTCGTGTTTACTTAGAGTTATTCATTGAGAATAGATTGCTCGCTTTATATATCACTCCTAGGGTTTCCTTTTGTAGTTTCACTTGTGATGTGGCCGCGGTAGCCAAGTGGTCTATGCATCGGATCGTGGCTAGTTTGTCATGAGTTCGATCCCAGTACCACTGAAGACCCACTGTGTAGGGGCGATGCACGTTAAATCTGTCGAGAGCTCAAACGTCCTCCCGTTGGTGTGGTGTGGTAGTTAGGAGAGGGGGTGCCAGCTCAGGTGTCGTCCACGTCACTTGACCATGGTTCAAAATTACGCGGACCGTCCCCAAAAGCCCTCGTGTAGCTGAACAGTGGGACGTTAATATTCACTCACTCACTCATTCATTTGTGATTTATTAAGTGTGTTTGAAGAAAAATAAAATAATAGTTATTATGGAAGTTGCTGGTGATGCTTTGTTCCCCCCACACACCTTTAAGTAGGCAAGACTGTGATAAAGGGGTGCCGAATACAGATCCCCCCCCCCACAGAGCTTCTTTAAGACAGGAATCTATGCATTAAAACCTCATTGGGAAGGGTGTATTTGAAGCATATTTTAAATAAACAGCTTTGGAAAAAAGATATGCAGTTTTTTTGGCAAGAATCAGACATTTCACTAATCGTTATTCATTAACTACAAAGTAATTCTTTACAGAAACAAAGTTTCGAAGTTTTAAAAAAATTATCCACTTTTAATATTTTATGAAAAATCTGTCTGTGTAACTTATTCTTTTTATTAGTTTTAAATAATTGTCTGTAATTATATTTTAAATATGTATAATTACAACTTAGAGCCACACTAGCGTGACTAGCCCTTGGTGGATCCTGTATCAAAATTCTTCGGGGATCCTTTTCTGGGTCTCCTTAACACTTTATGATTTTTGGTTCGCACAATTTGGGGCCTCTGAAACATGGGAGCCCGTATCATTAATACAGCTAATACGGTGGCAGTTAAGCCTTTGACTTAAACATTTGCAATATCAAATTATGCAACTAATTTTACTCCATTAAAATACTATATACGAAATTGAGTAATGTTTAAGTAAAATCATTTAATTAACATATGCATTTAATTTACATTTGAATAAAATGGTTATACTATCGATATGAAGAAGAAATGAACATTTATCAAGTAGTTTACTTATTACTTCTTTAAAACAAAAAGAAATATTTGTCTTGAAAAAAGAGAAGCGTGTAAATTTTTCCTAGTAAGAATTTTTAATATAATTGTATTCTCACAACGTATGTATCGTACTCTAAAATAATAGTAAAAATATACAATTTCGAAAAAGAAGCTGCAAAATATTTATCTTTATATTTTTTCTTCGCTTTATCATATCTTTCTATAAACAGAAACATTGTTTGTAATGGATTCTTACCGACATCTGTCTGCTAAGACCATCTGCTTCCATTTTAAGTTCCTCTTGCGTTTGACGTAGTTGATGGCACCTTTCTGTTAAAACTACTTTCTCACTTGATTGTTCTAAAGAAAAAAAATTGCGAATTATAATTTCAGATTTTTTGGCCTTCTATATATTTAGATGCTAACGAGACAAATCATATGATATACGATTGTGTTATTAAAATTTAATTCTGAAAAAGTTCAGACTTTGTAAAATGTAACTTATTTTACTGGAGATAACATGATTTTTAATCAATAATAGATTTGTATAAGAAAAACAGTTTCCAGAATCAATTTAATCTTCATCACTTGAAATGCCTTCTTAGACGTATCGAAAATTCGTCTTTATATATTAATGGGTCTTTTGTATTGATTTTAAATGACTTTAAGTTATATACGTGCGTCTATATGACACATTTTTTCTTCTAAACTTTTGTAACTATCCACTATGAGAAAAATAAAGGCATCCGTAAAATTGATTAGGTTAAGGTTTAAGTGCTACAAAGAAATTAAAAAAATTAGTCAGTATTATTATTACTATATTCTTTATGTGATATTTTATGTGATTTATCAACAAAGAGTAGAAAATTGCCTGAAATATTTAAAATTCTTAAGGTTTATAGAAGTCCATTCTGCTGTTTTTAATTTAATACTTTCATTTCTACCTTTTTAACATTTTTTTTTACTTTTTAACTTTTGAAAAATTCAAGTTGATCAACTAATGGGAGACGAATTATGTAGTGTTAGCTATGCGGAACATTTGGACTAGCAAATGTGTAAGATATTTAGTATGATAAGACTAAGAGTACCTGTAAGAGCTTTGGATATCCCCTTTATATATAGTGGTAGAAATAATTAATAGCAAATAAATTTTTTTCTATTTATAAAAAAAGGGTGAGAATAACTTATCTATTAATTAAAGGTATTCCATTTCTATGTAAAAATATTACATTGGCGATATTTGATTACATATGCGTGTGAAAAATTTTAAATTCTTTCTGTGAACTTTTACAGTAATTTGATTATGGTTTTGCAGTATGACACAAAATTATGTGTTGTGATGGTTATTTGTAAATATTATATTTTTAAATGAGTAATAATGAATCCAAACTATAAAACATGTTTATTCTTAAAAGTATACATACTAAATTATATAATTTAATTTACATTTATATCCAATATACAAAATGATTCTTGTGTGCATTGTATTCAATATTTCAACACTATAAATGATATTTTTTTTCAGATTATTATTATTAATAATATTTTAAAAAAATTATTGAGAGAATTCAGAAATGCCCAGCAAACTCTGCTAGATATTTATAAGTTTTGTATGTGCATTTATTAGAGATAAATTTGAATATGAGACTGTTTGCGACAATATTCAGTTGAAGTGTGATTGGTATGAATTGAATAAAGATTATATAATTTGGGGAAAAGTATCTTAAATATATGTAATTTAATTATTCTATGTCTTCATGTTTGAAATCAGTCATATAGAATATTAACATAGCAATATGATTAGATGAATAATTACATTACACATTTAAATCAAATATTAGTTAAAGTAATGCCATTTGTATCGTTTCACAATGTCAATTAAAAGAAATATAATTGACATAATAAAGGATATATTTCTTTATAAAAAGGATCATATTTCATAATACGGATCATACTTTTCATAATACATATTTGATGTTTAATATTTTATACTATAGTACTAAGACTTTCAATATTGAAAAATTAAATTTAAAAATTGTATATGAATACAATATTCCTAAATGCAAAGCCATAAGTGTAATATTCGAGATTTAATAGCCGATAAAAGAGTGAGATTCTTAAATCTACTGCGATTATTAATTGAAATGTCTGGAAATATATTCAAATGTTTGGAATATTATTAAGCTGTTATTTATTTTCAATACATTTTAAATTTTCCAAATATTTTGCAGGTAAAAATTAAACTTTTTTAATTATTTGTAAACGTTATTGCATTCAAGGGACAAAATTTAACATTTATTCAAAATAAATTGGAAAGGAGAATTCATGCATACCGTTTTGATGCCTGTAAAAGGCTTCCATGATTGCTTCTAAACCAGGCCAATTGAAAGAATTCTTTAAATCGGCTAATGATTTGTCAATATTATTGCTGAAAAAACTAGGGTCCACTTGAGTGCTTACAGAACAACTTCCTGTAGTTGTTGCAACTGCAGGAATATTGGTTCTTGCAACATGATTGCCTGAAAGTGAAAGAAAAATTATTATATTTTGAATAAGCTTTACATTTTTATAGATGAAGCGCAATGTACATAGTTCAATAAACTATGAGAATATAATTTTGTAAATTTTAGGATTCATTATTTGTTGGAAATTGTGTTAAAAACAGAGTAGTAACTGTTGGATTATACATAAATGTATTCCAAATTATCTGCATCTGTGCAGTAAATTGATAAAGAATGGCGATTACCTGTCCCTCAAATTATTCAAAAACGTATAAATTAAATCTTTTCCGTCATGGTTATGATACAGGTTGTATATAATAAATTGAATACTTAAGGCTCTTTTATACTAGTCAGTTTATGCCACACTTAACAAAAAAAGCAGACAGCCGGGGGCTAGTTTTAAATAAAAATCACCTGCGTCCCTTCACCCGTGGTCGACTGACACTCCCTCAAGCGCTCGAAAATTGTTTTCCTCCCAACTAGTTGACTAAAAAAAGGATATTGTGGAAGTAAGCTCTTTACACGCGGCTTTTTTTGTATTAAAAATGGACAAAGCTTTTTACTGTTTCTTCAGACTCAACCATTATACTGATGAGTTCAGCACTCCCTTTTCAGTCAACTCTGTGTCTGCGTGTGAAAGGAATTTTCTCTCCTCTTCACACTAGAGATGTGGTGACAGAAAACGAGTTGATTGCCTCGAGTTAAATAGGTATTTAACTTCAGAATGTATCATTGCTTTTATAGCATTTGAAATGTGGGTCGAAATTAAATGTTATCTGGATGTCGTTCGATCTACGAAGAAAAATTATATGTAAATGTAATAAAGCAAAAATTATCTTTAAAGTATATAACCATATTTTCACACATATTTTACATATTTGTTTCTTGCATAACATTAAAATGTGTCTCATAATTTATGAACACTCGCGATATATATCTGCAAAAACATAGACAGATTTGAATATTTAACATACAACAAGAATTTTCATCTTGTGTAAGTTTGTTCGAAATGTTTTCTTAATGTATTTGAATTAACTCCTTTAAAAACTTACATAAACAATTTTAAACTTACTTCTTTGACTAGATTCAGGTGTTACAAATCTAAACTCATTTTTTAGACTATGCCCCCTTTTAAAGGAGAATTTGTTGAAAGACTTGTGTAATGAGGAATATGAGGAATCGCTTCTGTCTAACGACGTGGATATTGAAGATGAATTGAAAGATTCGCTTGAGTCCAACGAACAGTTGTAAGGCACTGAAAGAAAACAAAGAATTTGTCCAAAATATTGGTGAATTATAGATCTCATATATATATAATTATACGAGTATTATCAGCATTTGCAAACTATCACTTATAAAGTTTCTTTTCACCAGAATTTGTTTATCTAAAGACACTATAATGCAAGTATTTTGTATTTGAATTTTTTCAATAACGTAAATTCATAATCGTATAATCATTCTCTATTTATCCATATAATATGGCTAAATTGAATCGAGAAAATAAATTTCTTAAAAATAAAAACTATGGCTTTGAAGCAAACTTTTTAGCATTACATTGGGTTACCACTTAATTGATTAGATTGCTAAAATTGTATTAAAACGTAAAAGGTATTCAAAATTTAGTGTTTCTGATATTTTTTATCTTAAAAACTCCCCTCACCTTTGCTTTCTAAATCTGGAGACATGCAGACCATCATTGATTTATTAGAAGCATCCCAAAATGCTAAAACACAAAATCTAAACGCTCGTTGGTACCGGAGAAATTCAGACCTCAGATAGAAGGGCAAAATTCTTACTATACATAAAAAATACGCAAAAATGCTTTAAAGTCTTTTAAAAATTTTGGATTATTCAAATAACTCATTCCCAACGAACAGTAGCACACACAAAATTTTTTCAAGGGGAGTGTCCATGGTCGAAAGTCCCCCAACTCGTATCATACCTCAAGAGAACACCAATTGATTCTGATTTTGTCAATTTTGTTAACAAAAACAGTAAAAAATAAATTATTGAATTAATAATTAGCATTAATTAATAAAATAAATTGGTAATTACAAGAACTTAATTAAATTTTTTGTTATATATATATATATATATATATATAGGATTATCATCAATCGAAAAACCTCAAGGGCTTTGGGGGTGTCCGGACCCCTAGGACACTCCCTTTGTGTGCGCAACTGCCAACGAATATTCCAAAATACATCCCAAATCTTGATTTCAGTAGGTAAAGAAGTATTTTTGTCGACGCACCATTCCTTTAAAAATTTATATTTAACACTATTTTATTATTTTATTTCACTCTCTTAAAATTCATATGAATAGACTGCAACCAGAACCAGGACAGACTACTGTGAAGCTCTGATTGGATGCTAATTCTGCAGAACTACTAGCACCCAAATAACCAATCTCTTCTGTCGACCAATTAAATTGCTTTCTCTCACCGGCATAACTTGAATTCTCTCGAAAAGTTTTCTCCTTCGGAAATTTGTATTTTTTGCTACAACCAAATTGGCTAGGTCTTAGGTAGTTCAATAATATTAATTTACAGAAAATATAATGAAATTCAGTTACATCTAAATTGACTTTCAAATAAGATTTTTAGAAAAATAAATGTACAGTTTAATAGCTATTTTAGAGAATCGCATATTTTTATATATTTGTATATTTCAATTTAAAATTCTAGGTATTTAATTCTAAGCAAATTTAGGTGCGGTTTCAAACAGTACCTAATAAGTAAAAAATTGCATTTGAATAAACAATTTTATTGTATAAAATTATATCAATAATCGACGTATTCATGAGTAATAATTGTATTATTGAATTAACTCACCTTGTTCAGTTTTGGGTGTAAGTAACGAATTAGTTGAAGAGTATTTTATATCCATCATATCTTCAGGTTCTCCTGGTAAATGCTTGGAAATCACACCATTTGAAATAGAATTCATTTCTTTTAACTTTCTGAGGTGATCTAACCTTTGCGCTAGAAGAAAGTAAAAAAATAATTCATTCTTTTCTCCTTATCACAGTGTTTTTAATTTATTATGAATTTTAACTTTTTATTACTACTGTATTTCAGTAGTATAGGCAAATGAAGGGGAAGTTTGGATGGCCTTAAAACTGCAACCTAAATAATATATCACAATTTTCAAATAACTTTAGACAAAGCAACAGTTTTATAAATGTAACAATTTATTTAGTATTTTTCTCATTCGAAGTTAAATTAAAAAGTTTTGAAATAAAATCGTTCTATTCCTTGAAAGTTTTTGTAACTGCGAAATTATCTAAAACTGTCATTTTTTTAGAATAAAGTTTTGAAGAATATACTGATTTTTGCTTAAAGGTATAGTCAAAAGAAACGTAAACTTTTATTGTTCTTGCTGCATAACGTGGCTTTTTTTGTCTGAATAAAAAATCTATTATTTTAAAATAAAAATTTCTGACCTGTTTCGCTTTTTGGCACAAACAATCGCCGAGGAGAAGATTTCCTATTTACTTTCGCTAACATTCGGTAATGGCGGCGAACTTTTTCTTCGTCCACAATCCTCCGAATACGTTCTTTTTCTGAAATATAAAGTTTTAGATGCATAAAACAAGTAATATAAAAAAAACCTTTCTTTAAGTCAATCCCTACTTTGAATGGATGAATAGAAAGTATTTTATTAACGATTGAAAATTTGAACAAGATATATATAATATAAAAATATAATCTTGCTAAAAAGAAAAAAATAAAGCATTGAAAAGAAAAAAGAAATTGAAAAAAGAACATGCTTTGTATGCATTGTTGTAACAATTCATACCCGGTTTGGCTTAGTTTGGCTGAAAAACCGATTTTCAACGCCAGCTTTTGTCATTGTTAAACAGTTGCATTGTTACAACATTGGAAACAAATCTAAGTTGGCGTCGAAAACCGGTAATTAATTTAACTAATTAATCAGTAATTAATGAATTAGTATCTGAAAAAAACTGTATTAACATCAAGTGTCATCCACTACAAGTTTAAAAAAATTTATATGAACTTGATTGGATCAATAGAAAGTATAGCTAATAGTAGGAATTGAAATATCCATCAATCCATATTTATTTGTAATATTAGGATAAAATATTGGAAAATAATATACCATTTTAAGATGAAAGATGTTTATACATTTTAAGCCAGATTAAAATTTCTTAGAATAAAGAATGAATAAAAAGAAGATATGTATTCTTTTTGATTAATTATTATAGGAATATATTTTTTATTTAGAAAAAAAAGATATGTTTTTGCTGAGCATTAAGATTTCAGTAAACACTTCTAGAAAAAAATGTTTAAAAAGTTCTATCAATAAAATTTTGGCTGTATTCTGATATTAGTAAAATAAATCGTTTGGTTATATTTCAAAAGTAAAATATGCTTTTCATTTTTGATAAGCATCTAATATCATGAAAAATATTTTTAAACGTATAATAGTAACTTTAAGCGTAACTTTAAACAAAGGGGAATTTATATATTTATACGAATAAGAAGAATATTTTTTATTCCTATATCTGCCCTAAGAGATATGATGATAATAAACAAAGTGCATGAAGTTTAAACAGGAAAAAGCTTGCAAAATAATTTGGTGGGTCAGCATGTTGTGTCTATTTTATGAATATGCAATGAAATGAGTTATAACAATAAGTAAAAAATAATTCTAATGCATTATATGCATAGAAAAAGACGAACTTGAAATAAAAAAAGCTAGTGATTAAATAGTATAGTGAGTAACTTTTGATTGTATTCAAAGAGTATGATGAATTATATGAATTGTGGGACATAATGAAAGAAAAAAAAGGAGATATGCAAAATATAAGTAATTATAAGAGGAAATATAATAATCACGTGTTTAATATAAAACACAATAACGCGCGCGCGCGCATGAAAATGAATTAAAATAGGAAATATATGCATGAAAAACAAAGCGATACAATTTTATTTAAAGTTTTTAAAAGACGGAAATACGCGCAATTTAATTTAGTAAAATGCTGTCACAAAGAAAAATTCTTGACTGTTGTAATTTTTTACCATTTTTATACTTTTAATTAAAAGAAATTACTCACATACTTTATAATATAATCATATATATATATATATATATTATATATATATATATATATATTATAGCAGTAAATAAATTATACTAGTTGCACGGGCTTCTTCAAGTGTATAGATTTTTTGCCTTAAAAATTTCCCCTTCCCATCTCGGTGCAAACACTCTTCCTGGTGTGTTTGTGACTTCTCCATTTCAATATATCATTAATGAATGAATATAATAATATGTCAATGAATTAAATCAAAACAGCTACGTCATAAAGTTTTAGTTTGCCTGAAATCTCAATTTTCATAAGCCAACTTATGTCGGTGCATATGTTACGGTCGCATGGCCCGATCTGCACGGATTCTTACGAGTGCATAACTTTTTGCCAATGGAAATTTCCGCTTCCCTTCTTGATGTCATTACTGCCTTGTTTTTGTGTGATTTCTATATTTTGTCATTAAAATTCCCTTTTACGAAATTTCCACCACGTCTTTGTCCCGTCGGGAGGGTCTGTTTTCCCTCCATTTAGCCCGGCGTTGCACGGGCTTTTTCCGAGGGTATAACTTTTTCTCAATGGAAATTTCCTTTTTCCCTCTCAATGCCACCACTTCAGGTTAAGGGTGTAGGCGCGATGTGAGGGATTTCTGTACTTTTGTCATTAAAATTATCTTTTCCAAAATGTCCCCAATTTCTTTTCCTTCACAGATAGGTTTCTCTTCCCTCAGTTTAGCCCGGCGTTACACGGGCCTTTTCATGTATAAAACTCTTTTCCCTTCTTTTTCCTTTCTTTCTATTTTTTAAAATTTCTATTTTCGATTTGTAATTTACAAATTCAATTGAGTTTTTTCCACAATTAAACAGACAATGCACTATATTATTATTAAATAATTAATTTTGAAATAAATAATACAAAAAAATACCGATTTAGTTTTTAAAAAAAATATTAATTTATATCCGTTTTCACGAAATAATGAATGAAAAATAACTGCTTGTTTCTAGATGTTTGATTATTTGATTAAAAATATATAATTGTAAGGAAAAAAGATGTATGGGAGAGAATACCTAGGCACATTTGCTTTCATTCACTGTATAAAAAAGATTCAAAATGAAAATAATACTATCTAATAAAAAAATTTTAGGATTTTCTTATATTTTTAATGTTTTTCACACTGAATTGCTTTTTTAAAAATAAAGAAAACTATATGTTGTGATGTATCAGAAAGTTGTCTTTCTGCACATGTTCCATAAGCTTTACACACACATGCACAAAATGGTCAATTCTGTCTTAAACTATTGACATTTGGTGATTTTAGCAATTTTTTTGCATTGCATTTTAATGGCTCCTGGAAACGGAAAAGTACCTTTTATAAAATATTCTATGCAGAAAAAGAAAAAATTTCAAAATTACGAAATTCCACACATTTTTTAAAGAAGTTTTACAATATTCCATCTAAGTCTAACTTGGCAGCGTCGAGAAATGTATATACAATTTACCAATCTACTTTAATAATAGTCATAAAACTTTATTTTTTTTGTTTGGAATTTAAATCCAAGAAAATCCATAGGAATGTGTAAAAATTGTAAAACATTGTAGAAATTGGGATTTTAATAATACATTTCAAGTAAATCGCATGTTAAAAGCATTTATTTTTTAAACTGAGGAATTTAATACAGTCAACAGAGCAACTTAATGAAATTCCAAGTTTGGCTGAAAACCAATTTTCGACGCCTGCTTTTGTCACTGATGTAACAATAACACTGCTGCAACAATGGAGACGAATCAAAGTTTGCACGAAAAAAAGGTTTTTTTTGGAGGTTTTTAATTAATATCTTTTTTAACTAATTGCAATATCGGAATAAAAATGGTCAAAATGGCTTGCTCGGATCATTCCCGATCTTTTGGTACTTTCCGCGAGTTTCTGCGCGGTGCGGTTCGTGAGGAGATAGACGCACATAGATACATAGGTACATACGTTTGTTTACCTTCGGATTTTAATAGTGTAGATATATATATATACTACACTATTAAAACCCGAAGGTAAACAAAAACGTATGTATGCATGTATGTATGTATATATGTATCTATCTATGTGCGTCTATCTCCTCACGAACTGCACCACGCAGAAACTCGCGGAAGGTACCAAAAGATCGGGAATGATCCGGGGAAGCCATGTTGACCATTTAATATTCCGATATTGTAACGAATTGAAAAGATACTAATTAAAAACCTAAAAAAACCGTTTTATGGTGCAAATTTTGATTCGTCTCCATTGTTGCAGCAATGTTATTGTTACATCAGTGACAAAAGCAGGCGTCGAAAATCGGTTTTCCGCCAAACTTGGAATTTCATGACGTTGCTCTATTGACTGTATTAACTTACTCTGTTTAAAAAATAAATGCTTTTAACATGTGATTAACTTGAAATGTATTATTAAAACCCCAATTTCTACAATGTTTTACATTTTTTACAAATTTCTCTGCATTTCTTGGATTTAAATTTGAAAAAAAAAAGAAAGTTGGGACTATTTTTAAAGTAGATTGGTATATTGTATATATATTTCTAGACGATGCTAAGTTAGACTGAGATGAAATATTGTACAATTTATTCTAAAAATTTAGAAAATTTCTTAATTTTGAAAATTGTTTCTATTTTTACGCTTTTTCCCACGTAAAATATTTTTAAAAAGGCCCTTTTCCATTTCAAGGAGCTATAAAAAGGCAACTAAAAATTGATTAAATCACCAAATGCCAGTAACCTACGACAGAATTGACCAGTTTTTGTATGTGTGTGTGAGGCTTATGGAGTATGTTCAGAAAGAAAACTTTCTGATACAGCACAACATATAGTTTTCTTTATTTAAAAAAAAAAAAATTAGCGTGAAAGACATTAAAAATATAAGAAAATGATAAAATGTTTTTTTTTTTATAGTATTATTTTCATTTTGAATGTTTTTTATGCAGTGAATTCAAGCAAATGTATGTGTCTAGGTTTACCTCCCATACTTTTTTTTACAGTTACATATTTTTAATCAAATAACCAAACATCCAGAAATAAGCAGTCATTTTTCATTCATTATTTAATAAAAGCGGATATAAATTTATATATTTAAAAAAAAACTAAATTGGTATTGATTTGTATTATTTATTACAAAATTAATTATTTAATAATAATATCGTTCATTATGTGTTTTCTTGTGGATAAAACTAGATTAGTTTTGTAAATTAAAAATCGAAAATAGAAATATAAAGAAAGATGTTATCACTGAGAGAAAAAAGACTGAAAAAGAGTTTTATACACGAAAAAAGCCTGTATAAACGCCGGGCTAAGCTGAGGAAAAAGAAATCTGTCTGTAAAAGAAAAGAAATTAAAGACATTTCGGAAAGGAGATAATTTTAATGACATAAGTATAGAAATCCTTCACATCACGCATACACCCTTAACCAGAAGTGCTGGCATTGAGAAAGAAAAAGGAAATTTCCATTGGGATAAAGTTTTCTCCTGGAAAAATCCCGTGCAACGCCGGGCAAAATGGAGGGAAAACAGACCGGTCCAACAGGACAAAGATATGGAAGAAATTGCGAAAAAGGGAATTTTAATGACAAAATATAGAAATCACACACAACCGACGAAGTAATGACATCGAGATGAGAAGAGGAAATTTCTATTAGCAAAAAATGATACACTCGAAAAAGCCCGTTCAAGTCGGGCCATGCAGCCATAATATATGACACAATGACATAATATGGCGCTGAAATTTATTTAAGGCAGACTGAAATTTTATGACGTAGCTTTTTTGATTTAATTCATTCAAAGATTTTTTTAAAAAGGCTTTTAACATGTGATTAATGTGAAATATATCCGTGAAATCAGTGTTCTGCAATTACAAATATTGTTGCCAAAATCCAATTTTCAGCCTTACTGGAATTTTACTGACTGATTCCTTCACTTTGATTGAAAAATAACTGCTTTTGATACGGGATTTATTTGAGATGCTTTTTTTTTTTATTCAAAACACAATTTCTAAAACGCAAATATCTATGGTTTTTTTTTAAAAAATTTAAATTCTGAAAAGAGATAAAACTGTTTTTTAAGCATATTGGTAAATTTTTTACCCTTATAAAATAACTCTTTATAAAATAACTCTCAAAATCGACCGCTGTCAATAATAATTAATGGTGGTAAGCCAACCAAAGAATTCAAGAATTTGAGCGCTTATGTTGCATGCGCGGAAAGACAACTTTCCGAGAGTACTTAGGCAAACATATTAATTGTGTATGTGATAAACAGAATAACAAGAACAGTTATACACAAGAAAAATTCCGTGCAACGACGGACCATGCAGCTATATATGGATGTAAATTAATATTTAAAAAAAAACACAGTATTGTTTTTTATAATTCATTTCTAAATTACTTTAAAGATCTTAGAATGGCTGCTTTCTATTGGATAAAATAAGATTAATTTTGTAAATTATTAATCGAAAATATAAATTTGATCTTATCCTTGGGGGAAAAAGAGGGGAAAAGAGTTTTATACTCCAAAAATCCCGTACAACACCGGGTTAAACGAAGGAAAAGAAATATTCCTAATAAATAATAGAATAAATTTCCGATAAAAGAGAATTTTAATGACATCTATCTATAAATCACTCTCCTAGAACTGCTGGTGTCGAGAGTGAAAGGGGAAATTTCCATGGGAATAAAGTGATGTACTCTGGAATAGCCCGTGCAACGCCGGCCTAATCTGATGGGAAACAGACCCGTCATAGGTAGAAAGGGGTGGAAGAAATTTCGAAAATGGTATTTTAACGATATATTTATATGGAAGACACAAACACACCAGGAAGAGTGCTTACATCGAGACGGGAAGGGGAAATTTGTAAAGCAAAAATATCTATATACTTGATGAAGCCTGTGCACACACAACGCCGGGCTATGCAGCTAGTATATATATAATTTCTAATGAGGCTGCGGATTGGTGGTTTACCATTGCAGACCTAGTACGTTCCCCGAGATCTTGTAAAAATAAATATATAGCCCACAGTAAAATGTTTTATTTAAAATTAAATATTACAGTTAACACTCTCAAGTTCACTTCCTTATTAGAAATCAAAACCTTAAGCTATCTTTAGGTTTAATTTCAAGATAAAGTTTTTTTTGTGGGTTTTATCCAGTTATTTGAAAATTTATATATATTTTTTTTATTAATTTAAAATGTGAGGTGCTTATTTTTTGCAAATAAATATTTTAAAGTTTATTTATAGCTTTTAAAACAGAAGTTAAATCTATAAGGTACTTTTCAGTTTCACCGGCACTAGCGATAAAAATCTCCAGAAATGACATAGCCGACGCCAAACAGAACATTCCCGCTGGTAAGCTTTTACCACTGCATTTCAAAACAAGTCGTGGTCTTCTTTTCTTATCAGTAACGTCTTCTTCAGAATACATCAAAAATATATAAAAGACCAATGAGAACTAACATTTTTAAAAATTTTAATGTGTAAATTGTGTATTGTCGCCAATAAAACCTGCTTGCCGAGAATTGCGCCGAGAAACGGAAAAGTATCAAATATTATTTCGCATCTAAATTATTTTATCTTTTTTGGGGACACAATACGATTGATTCAATTGATAAAATCGGTCAAAAAATCAAACATATATTTTTTAGCCTAAATTATTTTTATATACTTTTTTATATACTCACAAAATTTGAAAGCTCTAAGTTTAAAAAACGCAGAGCTGTGATAACTTTTACGTTTTTATCCACATCCTAAAGGCAAATCAAAACTTTAAGCTGACTTATCTCGGAAAGATAAAATAACTAGTTTGTCTTCATTTAAAATGCTAAGGCTTTTTTTCTATTGTGCCTAATACTTGGAAACATTTTTCACTTGTTGCTAATAATACACAGATTAAAAGCTGGTATCATTTTTCATTCAAAGAATACTTATTTTTAAAAAAGTAATTGAATTTTTTTTTAGAATTTACACATTTTTTAAGGAATTTTCAATAAGCATTTATGTAAAGAAGTCTACGAATACCAATCATGTTATCGCAAAATCCATACCACCTTTTGTTATGCATAGTTTGACGTACTTGTAAATAAAATTTCACATATTTATGTTACTGTTTGTAGGAGGAGTAGCATTTTAAAATCACTTCGTAAGTTTCAAGTTTTTCCTATAAAAAGTGAATGGTTAGCTTTTTATGATATTTTGAGCACAAAATCTGTTTTAAATCATACATACACATAGGAGGCAATCAAAAAATTATGAAAATCATTAAATTAAAATTTTTTGTACAAATCGTTCCATATGTCCCCTTAATATAAGTTATATAGCATTTGAAACAAAAGACATACATGCAAACGAAGTATTTTCAATGCCAAACTATAGTTAAAAAAATTAATAAATATATTACCTTCTTTCTTCACTAACGTTATAGGCGTTAGTCCAATTTTGAAAAGGAATTCTAATTTAATAGGATTCGTTTCCGCTCTCAGCTGCTCCGTTAGACGATCAGTATAAATGTTATTTTCAACTACTGACGGTAATATAGATGTATCTTCTGGTTCTGGTTCATTTTCTAGAGGCGCAATATCTGAATCTTCTTTTAATACCTTCCGTCTCTTCAGGTACATGTCAAATTCAATTTCTGGAAATAATTACAAATTTATAACAATAAAGTAAGAAATTTGGACTTGAGAAATCGAATTTAAATGATAAGAAATTTGAAACATAATAGATATACTTCAAGTATGAATTAATTATACCAAAAATAAGGGTCAAAATTAAAATGATTGTGCTTATTTACTACATATACATATTTCTATAGATTTCAAGTACATGATGATGATGTCGTATCCATGACGAGACCAAATAAGATGGTACCTTGGGCCCAGATGACTGTTCTGGCAACGAGTTCAATATTGTCTACATAGGGATTTGTTGACGAAAAGAGGATCCCTTTTTCTTGCAGCAAGAATAGCTGGGCAGTCAAAAATATGAGCAGGTGTTAGATCTGTATGTAAACTGTTATCACAATTCCTGTAAGATCTTCTACCATCCCTATCGAACTTCATTCCTTTGTAATGACCTGTTCTTGGACTAGAAATAGCTTTTGTTATAAGGTGGTCTCCACTTATATTACAGATTTGATGCTTTGCAGGAATTGACTTCCCTCTCAATTTGAAATTTCTGACAGCATTTGCGTCTAAAAAAGTAACGTTGACAAATTTGTCATTATTAAGATTTCTAGCTTCTTTCGCCCTAGAGAGTGCGTCCCCAGGTGGCGGATCGAGGAATGCCTCCATTGATTTTTCCTTTGGCTGGTAGAGGGGAAATAAAATACCCTCCGCGGACCAACAAGTAGAAGTCCAACCTCTTTGAGGCAATAGCATCCCTTTCCCATGATGGGTTTGAATTTCAAGTACATGATTGCAATAAATAATTTATGTGCCGTTTTTGTTGCTAATCCTTTGGAGAGTGACAAAGTCAAATAAGATTAAGACCACTGACTCTTAAAACGTCGACCATAATAAAGGGTTCAAAAACTCAAGATGTGCTCGACTGAAGCTTGGTGAACCCAACGCTTGGCACAGATAGAGAAGATTTCTGTGCCCTCTAAATACGAGAGGCACTTAATGGACCACTGGAAAGACGTGTGAGAGTATTTGGGTGAGTGATTGTTTATTGACTTCGGCATATAAAGCGACACGAGGGCTATTGGCAACAGACCTCGTAATTCTAAACCACGGTGAAGTGAGGTGAACGATACTTGAACCAGCACCTCATTCTCCAAGTTTCCAATATGCCAACGACGGACTTTGGCATATTGGAAGAGCAATTAGATCCTTTACTTAGAGTGTCTTCAGTGGCATAAAGGTTCAAATTCGACACCCATGAATCCATGACCTTGACAACTAGGCTACCATGGCCGTGAGTGCAGTCTGGGAGTCTTTATGATAATTGAGGCCTAGATCCAGACCTGGTCTGTTACCAACATACCAATGATGAGTGTGAGGCACTTTAATAATAATTTATATAAATATTCAAGAAAAATTTTAATTGAAGTAAATTTTTCGTTATATTTATTTTCAAATATACTGAATTATAGAGTGAGATTTCCATATATAAATGATTATATTTCACTTCCGAAAATATCTATTTAGTCTTCTGCAGTGCATTGTATTTTCTGTGAGTATAATGGATACCCTACTTGTGACTCCAAGTTGTACACGCAAAAATTATAAATTCGAAAGAAATATATTTTAAATTAGTTTATTACCATGTTTTTATTCACTCGCTTTTTTGTCTTTCCGGATGGAATTTTGTAATTGATTTTAAACTAACTTCCCGATGAGTGCTAGAGACATGAAATTTTGACCATAACTCAGAAGTGGAAGACAATGAATGAAAATGTAAAGAAGTTCTAGTCTTGAACCCGGGCCCCCGAAGAGGCTTGTTTGTCTTTCCGGGTGGAATTTTGTAATTGATTTTAAACTAACTTCAAAATAAGCTAGAGACTTGAAATTTGGTCCATAGCTCAGAAGTGGATGACAATGCATGGAAATGTGAAAAAAAAAAAGAGTTCTATTTTCAAACCCGAGCCCCGAAGAGGCAGGTCTCTATTTCGACAGGGCCTCGTAACTCCGGAACTTACACCAATTTACACGAACAAAGATCAACTGTCGATAGCACGGGTTGAGTTATGTCTACGTATTCAGTTTCGTGGTTCTGGGGTTAAAGAAGAGGCCCCCATGTTACCAAGTTTTTATTAAGTTGCTCTCTTGGATGTTTGTTCGGGTGGATTTTTGTAATTGCTAACTTCACCATGTGCTAGAGACTTGAAATTTGGACTATAGCTCAGAAGTGGATGACAATGAATGAAAATGGTTATAAAAATATGGTATATAAAAAAATTTTATTAAGAAAATTATTAAATTGAAAAGGGCTTTAAAACATTTTTTATAGCTTAAATATCCAGAAAAAAGTTAAGAACCATACCGGGCGAAATAAACTTACTTTTTCTTTTAAAGTGAGTTGTCAGGCCCAATAATTGCAAAAACTTCAGTTTCTGAAAAAAAAAAAGAGCAATTTATAAGTAAATCTGATTTAATCATAGTTATTAAAATTAATTCACATTTCATTATCAATCCCAAATTTGAAAAATATGTTAATAATTTAAAACTGATTTCAAGTAATTACAGTGTTACGAATGATATATTCAGCATTAAAATAATGTGCCTTGTTAAAAATAAATTAATTATTTTTTTGCCTTAATGAAGATTATTTTTTAATTCTTAATACTTTTTTTAAATAACAATTATTATAATTTTTAAATACAAAATACTATTATTCGGATTTTTCTAAAATTATAAGAGATAATAAAGTTTGAAAATTTTCAGATTTCATTCTACCAAAATACACATTATAAAACTAAAGAATAGTATCGTTTTGAATTTTTTAAAATTAATTACTAGTTTAAAAATGATTCTTAAAAGCAAAAATTTCATAAATTAAAATTTCTATCTAAATAATTATTGAATCGGGTCTTATGTTTCGAAAATCCAATAATAAAAATGAACAGTTCATTAGTCTTCATGGGTCAACTTATTAAATATTTGCTAGTCTTTTAATAATTTATTGGTATCTTTTCAACTTTAAGAAATAAAGGGATTTTACAAATTCAAAAACAATATCATAATATATATTATTCTCGTATCAATATTTCTAATTGTTTATCATACATCAAGCGATATGCTCTAAAAGGGAAAATATTTAAATTTGATAGAAAGTATAAATTTAATTGCAATTAATTACATTAGAAGTAACACTTACATAGACAGATATATTAATTTTATTAACAATAAATAATAATATTTTATTTTAATTTGCGCAACATTGCCTTTTAGATTGTAACAAGGAATTTGTTTTATCATACTGTTCATTTAGAAAGTCAGAAAATAAAAATTATCCAATAGCATTAGTTTTAGTGGAATGAAAATAAATTATTTACCTGCGGATTCGATTCAAATTTCTTCGGAGGTATTTTCGTAATTATAAGAAAGTTCTTCAAACGCAGTTCTTCTTTGGCATCATCTTCATAACATTTAAAATTGCCCTTTTTAAAGTTCTTAGCATCCAAATCAAGTTTACTCACAACAGGTGTAAAATCTATATTACTTTTGAGCAACGGGGTACTATAGAAGTCATTGAAAGTCTTTTGGGGAACGATTTCTTTCCCCGTATTTGGTTGAAGACTAGATTTAAAACTAGGAGCTAACATTCTGTCGTTAGTATTGCTTGGAGCATGCGCTTTAGGTACCGTATGTCCATTCATTTCAAGTCTACACTTTTCTGATTCTAAAAGTCTTGCATGCATACCCTCATTTTGGTATGGTGTAGGTTTTAATATGGCACCATTCACAGCTTTTCGTTGGTGGTTTTGAAATACACTGCTGCGGTCCTCTTTGGCTTTTTTGGATTCGTGGCTTTTTCTGTGGTTATTCGTGCAAGCCTTCTGTAATTTCTCATGGCGCCATTCGTGTGGTCCATGATCTTTGCTTGACAGTTCCGCTATGTGATGGTGGATTGTATCGTAGCGTTTGTTATCAGAAGAGGAATGCTTCTTTGGATCACCAACTGTAGGATCATTGGTTGGAATGCTTGAAAGTTTTTTATCGTTTGTGGCAGATGGACTAAATCGCATGTTTATTTTGTCGTTCATGTGGTTGTCTTTCGATACGTGATGCCTTTGTTGATCCTAAAAAAGATTAACAAAGTTATCATTTGTATAAAATGAAGCCACTGTAGGAAGGTTATTTAATTTGTTCATATAAATATTAGTTCACATGTGGAAAAAACATAAGGATAATATCCTCATACTTGAATACAAAATGCATAATAAGTAATTTTAATGTGAAGGGACGCTGCTGTGACATGTATATGGTCCCTTGCACTTGGTAATTTTTAATTAAATCCTTGTTGACAGGAAATGGTTAAATTCCTCAAAGAGGGAAGATTTGAGAATAACAAGGGGTCAAAATACTCTTAAAGGTTAATAATAATTTTTAATTAATTTAAAGGAATAAATTTTTTCCCCTCTGTCCTAGTTTGTTTTTTACAGCGATTCGGAGGTTACTTTCCGAATTGCCCTCGTAAATAAAAACCAATGAGAACTAAACATTTATAACATTTTTTTATGTGTATATTGTGTGTAGACGCCAAAAAAAAACCTCGCTTGGTGAGATTTGCGCTAGCGAAACGGAAAAGTACCAAATATTAGTGTGCATCTAAGTTATTTTTATCTTTTTTAGTATAAGTTAAATAGGATTTGAAACACACAAAAGGCATACATGAAAATAAAGTATTTTCAATGCCAAACTAATTAAAAAAAACTAATAAAAATATTACCTTCCTTCTTCACTAACGTTATAGGCTTTAGTTCAATTTTGAAAAGTCAATTACTTTAATTTACGAAAGTCAAAAACACCTTTTGGCTATGATACTTAGAAATATTCAAATATTAACTAATTAGAATTTTTAAAGAAAATATTACTTTGATCTGTTTTTGTCAAGGAGAAATAAACCCTAAAAGTTACTATTTACTCGCTGGCAAAATGCAACACCAAAAAAGAGGCTTCTAAATCAAGCGAAATTTTCAACGTGTTTATATTGGGATGGGCTATGCAAATTATCAGCATTTTAGAACAAGCGCACGTTATCAGTACTTTTAGCACCACTAATTGCCTCTATAGAAAGCGAGGGCAGTTTTGAAAAAAGGGCCCCAAAGTAATTCTGGTACAGGACCACTCAGAATTAGCTACATCAGTGATGTTCTCCCTATCTAACACCTATCGAACACATCTGATCGATGATTGGAGAATTGAATGCACCAAAATTCATCATCCCCTACTATCCCAGATCAGTTTTTGCAACCTGGAAACCAGCATAGTTTTCTACTCTAACAAGACACATCCGTAGGTCTCTTTCATTCAATACCGAGGGGTGTAGCAGAGGTTATTGCAAGCCGAAGCGACAAAACTAAATACTGATTTCATCATTTTCCTCACCTCATAGAAGCTGCATTTTCAGCCATTTCTTTTATGTACTGTGTGTTATTTCTCTTATAAATAGAGCTTTGATATTTCTTATTCATCTTGGTGTTGCTTTTTGGATGCCCAGCAGTGTAGATAAACTAATAATTGCAGTTATAAATGAATAATGATTGTTTTTAAGGGCTTATTTAAGAGTTTAAAATTTACCTGTGATCTAAAGGCCGTTTGTTTTCCAAAATCCTGATTATTATTATTCTCTTTTGGAAAATTTGAAACTGGTTGCTGCCACGGTGTCCAAAGTTCTGCTTCTTTCTTCAGAGGTTCTGGACTGGGTTGAACCACCAGGTTCAAAGGAATAGGATTATTTACAGTCGTTGGTACTGAGGTATGATTACTTATGGTTGTTGGAGGACACTGAATCACAGGAGGATTTCGAACACCTAGAGAAATAATCAACTATCAGTGAATAATAAGGATGAAATGCATTGTCAGGAAATGTAATGGATTTAAAAATGTAAAAAAATTGCAGTTAACAAAAAAAGTTCATATAAAATTCTAAAATAAATAACCAGGCGTGCGCTAAAATTAAAGCAAATAGTTATAATTGGATTTCTTGTATACAGATACATACATTTTATATGTTTTACATTTTAAATGCTGTTTAAAAGTAATTTTAAATGTCAAATCAAAAGTTATATTTTTTTTCAAAAAAGATAATAATTTTAGAAATGTTTTTTTTTTATGTTTTTCTATAAATTTATTTCTCCAAATTACTAGTGTTGATTTTTGGAATAAGCAATAAACGCGATGTGTAATGAATAGAAATATATTGAAAACTGAATGGGAGCTGTAACAAGTTGTTCAAAAAAATAATGAATGCAGAAAAAACCTTCAAGAGAAAGTCCCACAATCTAGCATAAATAACGAATTGGAAGGATTATTATCAAACGAAAGAATTAGTTTGACAATAACCATTTATTTTGTAAGCAAATAGCAATAATATGAATTTTAATTGGATTTAGTATTCCTATTAAAACTATAGCATTACAATTAAAAGCTAATTAATTTTGAATGCAGAAATTCATTACTCTGCAAATGGCTATAACGATTACACTATTTGAAGAGACTGATTTGAAGAAAAAAAAAGAAATTGATGTGTCAGCAATATAATACATTTCAAATGTTCCTTAAAAATCAGTTTATAATCATTTGTAAAAATTTATGAAGCTATATTTTAGAATAGAGAATAATCGAGAAACAGAATAAAATATGTGTGTGTTGAATCAGGGAATTATATATATTATTGAAGTTTTTGCTTATAGTTCTAAAGTAATTTTAAATATTGCTACTCGCGTAGCATCATGATACAATTTCATAAAAACTATATCCTACTGATGGGAATATGACGTTTTACCGTCATCACAACAATTTATGAGTTTCTTCGGCATACTTCACACTTATATACACAAACAACTCATTGAACATTAACAACAGTTTAATTCTACAGATGGAAAAGATATTTTTTTTAAATTGAAAATAATATTCAAAAAGTAGTTATTATCAATACCTACATTGAAACAAAAACAATATAAAACCCAATAAAAAAGTAAATTCTTCATTCTCTTTACAAAAATTATAAAATAGAAAAATTCTGATAAATATAATTGATTCACTGAATTCATATAATAATGTATTGTGAAGATGAGTAATATTAATACATAATCCACAACTAAAACACATAATATGATACAGTTTTCATTAAATTTAATTCAAAAGCATATATTATGTACTAGAAAACACATAATTTACATCGACATATAGAAGAAATTAATGTTTAAAGGGAGGGGGCAGCATATTTATTTGATATACATTGTGTGGTTTTAATGCTTGCAATGAAAAGCTTCAGATGAAGCAAAAAAGAATCAGTTATTGTATTAATATTTTAGATATTCTGTAAGAGAGATATGCACATAAATTGTTTTCAACCTGAATGCTTTTTAAAGGTGGATGTAAGAGTAAACATTCTACTCGGAATTTAAATAAGTCTCGTAATACATACATGTCCAAAATTAAGTTCACAAACATAAAATCTGTGAAAACTGATGAACTATTCACTGTATTGCCCTGAAATTTTGCAGAGAGACATATTACAACTCCAGAAAGCATACAGCAACATAACAATATGGAAAAGATTTTAATTATGAATTAAGATACAAAAATCATATCAAAAAGCGTGAAATCCCGAATCAGAGATAAAGCATTTAATTCGGAAGAAGTCTGTCTAATATGGAGTGTGACCACTAGGAACAGCTATACAAGCCTCACAATGAGCCGCCATACTGTTTATTCAGTTATCAATATATATTTGTGGCAACAAACCCCATTTTTCCAAAAGCGGGACATTAATATCCTGGGGCTCCTGGGAGGGGAGATGTGTCAAGAAATGGCTTTACCTAGATCATCCCAAACATATTCAATATAATTGTGATTCGGAGGCCTCGATAGTCAATATATACGATGAATATCCACTCCTTCATGAAATTCATCAACAATATGAGTTCTGCATGGCTGCGTATTATCGTCTATAAAAATGTAGTCCGAGTCCAAAGCACCCTGAAAAACCTCACATAGGCTTCCAAGATCTCATTCCTATAGCACTGTGAGTTAACAGTACCTGCATTGAAAACGTACAGTGGTATACAGCTGCCCAACATTATTACACCACATCCAAGGATTCATTTGCCACCAAATCTGCCGATTTTCGTTACATAGGAGGGATGAAAGCGAGTTCCATTTTCTTTCCAATTGAAGACTTGACGAGAATCGCTTTGTCTGGTACATTTTGACTCCTCTCTGAAACAAACACGCCCTCATTCTTGGAGTGTCTACAACTAATGTTTTCAGTTCCTGGATGCAGTCAAAGGAACGTCTTAGACTGGGCCCCGAGTGTAAAAGCCAGTCTCTGCAAGACGGCTGTAAACCATTTTCCAGGAAGTTTTTGTTCCAGACACTGCAGCAAGGTAACGAGCAAGCTTAGGAGCCATTGTCCGCCTATGTCGTCGTGCGCTTAATGCCAAATAGCGATCCTGCGCAGATGTCGATGCTCTGTGGGGATCCTGGATGACCTTCCTGGTAACAGTACCACTTGTTTAGAATTGATTTTATAGCCGGGAGGCTGCTTTAGAGCCAATTGTAACCATGGAACCACCTCCGCTTGAGACTGGTCAGCTCCAAGCCTGTCAATGGCTCCTCATCTCGAGGAATAATCTAAACGATTATGAGAAGTCATTTTCATTGGAAACAAACTCGATGTTTGTTTTAACGTGTTTGTTTCAATGCAAAATTCACAAAACTGGAGGAAAAACTCTTATATGCTTGAATGATCTCAATCCAGTAGTTCTGCAAGAACTAACACTAAACAACATCTTTTCCTAAACACAAGGTTTATATTGTACTACCGGATCTTCAAAATATGTAAAATACAAATTCTATCAGTTTTACTGGAAGCATTTTGAAATTATGACGAAAAACACGTTTGTGACCTTAATTTTGGACATGAATATAGTTAATGAGTATGTTCCCAATCAATGAGTAATGCGTAATTATATGTCTAATATAAAATTAACATGTGCTTGAAAAAGGGATTATCTGTATAATAAGGGGGATAAATAAGTTTTTTCTTATTGTCTCTATTACTAATGTCATGAAACTACTATAGAAATATTAATTAGATAAATGCTATTTATTTCGTAAGAAGACAACTTGTATCAATAGTATGAATTAAGTCACTTAAATTATAACTAAAATTCATGGAATAACTGATATTTTTTAATTACTTTTTCATCCTTTTCAAGCATCAATTAGGGAATCTTTTATAACAAAATAAAACTTATTCATATTCTATCTTTATCGCATGAAGTGTGAGAAAAATTTACAGACGATCTATTTTTAAAAAAAGAATACAATTATCTTTTTCGAGCAATTCCTTACTTGGAGATTCCGTTCTCTTGCTCGATGTCGAGTAATTTGAGTTATGTGACTTCTTGTGATCTTCTCTCTCCCTGTGAGACTTTTCGCGCTCTTTCTTTTCTTTTTCCCTTTGTTCTCTTTCCTTGTGTTCCCTCTCTCTACTCTCTTTCTCTTTGTGTTCTTTTTCACGCAGTCTCTCCTGTTCCTTATTGCGGGACTGATCGAGCTCTATTTCTTTTTCTCGCATTCGTCTTTCTTCTTCTTGTTTTAGCCTAGTAACAGAATAAGTTGTTTTAGAAAGAAAACATAGCTGTTAGGATTATTCTGTAAAGAGGTAAAATTGCTAGTTGCGGGAGCTACGAGCACTATATATAATAGCAAAACAGGAAATGTGTTTTTTTTAAATATAGAAGTAATGTTTTTCCGCTTTTTTTTATCGCAAAAAGCTTCAGTATACCGTCAAAGAATACGAAGTTAGTTGAGCACGTTTTTGAGTTAAACAAAGGAAAAATTGGGGCTCATAAAGATTAAATATATATATTTTTTAGAAATCTGTATTGGTCTACAGAGATACGAATACGGAATCAGCGGATGCGGGGATGACGGATCGTTTCATAAGAAGGAATGCGCAAGCTTCGTCACAACACTAAGTATGAAGAAAAGCTTGGCAATAGCGAATTGCTCTTCAACATCGATAGCCCTATCACAAGAATTAGTGCTTCATATACAACAATCTATGTTAGCCCATAGATTTCACTGTTGTTTGTGATTGAGGTGAATATAAGTAAGATATTTATTGCTGTGGTTATATTTTGTTACATACCACTAGCTATTCGGCTGCAATAGTGAGTTGCATGTCAAACAATTATAAAAGAAAGTTACGATAGCTGAATCATGATTCTATCACGATTCTAGTAAGCGACACCTCAGCAAGTGATTGTTATGATTCTACATTACACATATCGCTATACCAGTTTTTCACCCGATGTTACACTTTCGGGTGCAAGTGGAATTACTCCTGCATCTCCTATTATTCATTGATGATAGACCCGATACTCATTGACAGGTCTCTGACGAACGATATGTTTCCATGCAGGCCAAAAGAGACCGAGGACAATATTGCTCAGCAGGAACGTACGGCAGCCTGACAACAGAAAGTCCAGTTTACTGTAGCCAAACACCTTTACAAAGACAGCTTATTTACTCGCCGGCTACTCACTCCATACCATCTATAGTAGCCCTTTGGCAGCACCATAAGCAATGGGGAAATGAATACAAAGATTGGACATCTCTGAAATTGAGCCACGTTCTCTTTAACAATGTGAGTCGTTTCAGTCTGACAAAAGATTCTCAATGCCAGTTGATATGGTAGGAGGTAGGATTAGGCTTTCATCCCACTAATATTAAAGGAAGTTACAACCGGGGTGATCCTAGCATATTTGCGTTGCTGGACATTATAATAAACCAATAAACGAAGCTCCATATTTTGGACAGAGATTCACTTATTGGAGATGATACTGTGATGAAGTTATCCTCCTGCATATGTATATTCTCCGGGGTGCCGTTGTATTTGTCGACGACAACACCCCAGGCTCCATCTACCTTAGAAGCTCCTAGAAAGCAAGGGTAACCATATAATGCATTTTCTAACGGGTTTCCCTGCCAACTTTTTGTTTTATACCAAATTCTCATTAAACTTACGTAGAATGCTTTGGAGATATTCTGGATGGCACGATTGTATCCACCAGAGAATGAATACCTTACACAGATGCTCATTGTGAAACGAGAATTCAAACTTCAAAAACCTTTGGGCAATCTGGTCTTGATTAGGAACAGATGATGTCAAGCAATCTTTACAGTTAGGTGTGGAGGTTATATCCTTTACTATAGGACTTCAATTTGTTGCTCTCTTTTGGTCAGGCTTTATTTTGTACTAACACCTTGCTGTCATTAAAGCCTTTTTCTGCTTCATCCCATATTATATATGTATCTAATTATTTTTTTTTTGATACTAAGATTTCTTGACTTTTTAAGAATTACATTGTGACTCTGCTGTATGAATTTCATACCTCCCACTTGTTAATACATAATTATGGTAAAAATTCAGAAAAATTCTTTAAATTTTAGTACATTAGTGTATGTAATTACATGTTAGTAGACATTCAATTATTCAAAAGTTTATCCGTTTAAAGATTACCTTTCATGATTGAGAATGCTATTATTTGCGGAACTGATTGATAAAGACTGAGCAAGAAGGTCCGCCGCATATCGGCTATTTGGGTAAAAGGCAGCTGGAGGAGCCATCATACTTGGTTGAGGGTAGGGCATCACAGGTGGTCGGAGTAGACTGTATCGCTCCAGATAAAGAGGATCATCAAACCTAAGAACACATCAAAAATTAAATTTCGAATTTTCACTTTGTTTATATAATATGTGTTCTAAATTAACAATAGCATAACTTATCTTTGAAATTATATTCATATATTTTTAAAGCGTAAGTCCTATAAACTTGAAATACTTTTACACTTCAGGGGTCGGCAACCCAGTGGCGTAACGGAGAATATTAGGGACCCCTGAAAACTCAGGTTTTGGGCCCCATGCCCAAATACGTAGTAAGTGTCAGTCAAGCTTCGGGGCCCCCTAGAGTCCCTGCCCTTCCCCCGCATTGCGGACGTTGGGGGTATACGTTACGCCACTGCGGCAACCTATGCCACGAGTGCTACACGGAACACGCAGAACAATTTTCAGTGGCACTCTGCACTACTCTGCAAATTTGTCAATTTTGAGTGGATGAAATTTGATAAATTTATATTTGATGAACATCTTCAGAATTATGGACATTTACGGAATTAAGAAAGAGTCTGAAAGATCACTCTAAATTTTTAATTTCCTAAAAGCCTTTGGTAAATGAATTTATTTATCTATTAAATAAATAGGAAATTCCTTTTCAAAAGTAGACATTTTGTTTGCTGCAATCAGTGGTCAAACATACAATAACGAAAGAAAAATAAAGAAGTATTTTAAATAGTAATTGACCAAAGATAAGACTTTAATGTTAGGAAACTCAAACATTATAAATGAATTAACTTTATAAAAAAGACAAGTTTTCATAAAAATCAGAAACAAATAATAATCTATTATACTTCATATCTTTTAATATATTGTAATATATTGTTTGCTATAGTACTAATGTGGCTAATATACACTGCTGGCCATCATAAATGCAACACCAAAAAAGACAAGATATAGCACAACAAAATTTATTTTGTAGATAACATGTTGACCAAGTATCAAATGATTAAATTTATAGACTTCTGTGAGGTGTGGTTCCTGCCAGAATCAGTAGCCAGAGTAGCCGCCATTGTTGGAAATCACCGCTGCCACACGCCTCGGCATTGATTCAAAGAGATTTTGGATGTGTTCTTGGGGTACAACAGACCAAGCAGCTTCCACACGTTGCCTAAGTTGATCTGGTGTGGCAGCTGGGGGTGTAATCTGGGTCAATCGTTGAGCAACCATGGACCACATGTTTTCTATCAGCGAAAGATCCGGAGAGCGAGCCGGCCAGGGAAGCAATTTAATCTGGTGATGATGAAGTACTTTTGGACAATGCGTGCCACGTGTGGTCACGCATTATCCTGTTGAAATATGGCTGTGGCCAAGCCCTGAAGGTAAGGAAGGAAAACTGGCTCCAACACCTCGGAGATGTAGCGCTGGCTGTTTAAAGTACCGGCAATGCGTACTAGAGGAGTGCGAGAGTGAAATCCAATACCGCCCCATACCATAATACCCAGTGCAGGACCAGTGTGGCGGTGCATAACGCAGCTGTTCAGCATCCTCTCTTCACGGTGTCTCCAGACTCGAATCCGATCATCGTGGTGTTGCAGACACAAACGTGACTCGTCACTAAAGACAACTTCATTCCATTCTGCCGCCCACATCCTTCTTTCATCGCACCATTGGCGGTGGAGACTTCTGTGGTTCTGCGTCAAGGGTAGACTAAGCAATAGACGTCTTGCGGACAGACCACTCTGCTATAAACGGCGTCGAATGGTACGCGCATGGTACATTGAATGATGCGTTACAGACTCAATGTGCTGTGCTATGGTTCGTAATGTGACTGAGCGATCCGTCACTGCCATGCGCACAATTTGCCTGTCCTCACGTGAAGTGGTGCACTGAGGTGGATGGGATCGATCATGTCGGTACGTCGTACCCTCCTGCATTCAACGGTCACATATCCGCATTACAGTTGTTTGGTTTCGTCCAACACGACTACCGATTTCCCTGAAAGATAATCCATAATCTCGGTAGGCCACTATCCTTTTTTTGTCGAACTCGGATGCTTGATCAAAAGCTGATAGCTGTTTTCTACGAGACATAACTGATCGTTTTTTGAAAAAACCACAAGAAGAACACAATTGCCGAAGTTGAAATCGTCGAAATCTCCAAGCCTTAAATAGCGCTTTGAGGTGGCGCCACAGGCGTGCGTGATGTGTGTCTGCGCTGAAATTCTAATCATTTGCATATCTCACCTCCGCTAATGCATGTTGTAAATTTCATGTTATTTGCGTGCTTCCTTCAGGGTGTTGCATTTACGGTGGCCAGCAGTGTACTTTAACTATATTGACTATAGTTATCTTAGGTTCATAACTGTTTTGTATTTTGTGTATATATATACATATACATACTATGGGAGGAAAATGGGCATCAAAATTACATTGTTGCAATTTTTATCTACCAATATGGTGCCAAACCAAAAAGTGATATCAGCTCCCAGGGAATGCACCAGGTCTGTAATTGTAAAATACCAATCTGCAGCCCCGTTTTAACAAGATATATATATATATATATATATATATATATATGAAGACCTGGTACATTTCCAGGGAGCTGGTATCCCTTTTTGGTGTGGCACCATAAAGGTAGGTAACAATTGCCACAATGGAATTTTGATGCCCATTTTCCTCCCCAGAGGGAAGCAAACGAGCTCTGAGAATACGAAGTTGAATTGGAAATATAGGTTAGTTATTAATGTTAATAGCTAAATCCATCTGTGAAGAACGACAGAATGAAAAGGACAAGATAAACTACGTAAAATACTCCTAGATAAAAATAATCAAAGCATTACATTATCTTCGCAATTTAATTAATAACAATGAAATTGTATAAATTAATTAAAATACAGTTTATTTTGGTCTCATTTGAAGGGATAATTTAAATTATGTGCAACAATTTAAAGTATTTGTAATCACTTAATTTAATTATTAACATACCTGTAAGCTGGATGAGAGAGGTGTGGAGGAGGCAAAAACGCGGGTGTGTACGGGTAAGAAGCGGCTGGATGAGGATGATCGAAAAGTGACAGGTGATGAGGAAGGGTGTTTCGAGACTCTTCGGTGCCTCGATAGGGTTGAAAACCCCTTGAAGACGTTAAAGAATCGTCTGGTCTAGGCAGAGGCGCAATTGTTGCATGTGGTCTGCAAAATATCAATTTCAGGCATGATTATGGCTACAAAATCTAATCCACAGTGCAAGAAATATTTTTGTTTTAATTTACCTAGATTGTGACGAAGCTGTTGAACCCGATAAACCTTTATTTGGTAGATTAGATTCATCCCACTTATCAGAATGTGCAGGTCTAGGTACACCTTTTGAAGAGTCCATTTTAACTCCCAAAGAATCTTGTAAATGCCCGTTACTCAATGTACTGGAATTATTTACTTGTTGAACGCTGCTCAAGTCCATTACCTAAAAAAAGAATGAGTGTTAAAACTGAAGTTTTAAGAAGAAAGTACTGTTAGGCAGACTTTATAACAATAAAAAAACCCAGCAGAGGTCATTAATAACGAACGAATCTCTTCATTTGAATCAAAACCGACAGTTGTGTTAGACATATCCTTCACATTTACTGATGATAGCATTTTTGATCCAGTTCATAATAAACATGCACCCTTATCATGTAGAATGAATAGTTGTTCCTGGTATAAAGTTTTATTCCCAATTTCAATTTGAATTTTTGTATGTTGTGTGTACTTATACACACAGATACTGAATATTTTTACTGTACATTCATTTTAATTTTTTTAGAATAAAAAAGGAATTGCTTTTGTTTTATAAATATATAACATGGATTTTAGTTATTACCATTTTGCACAGCTTTTTCGGAAAATATTCAGAAATATTTCTTTTACACGATTTTTTAAAGTTGCGGGGCATATCCCCACATTTACCATATGCCGCATGCCTTTTATTACACGATTTTTTTGGTTTTCTAAGGAACTAGGGTTTCTAGGGAACTATTATCTACCGTGTAATAAAACAATTGGGTGTATTATATTGAATAATAGAAATTTGAATATATATGCATGAGAACGATGGGGGTAGTATATTCTGTTTAATTTACTATATGCTTTATGGCGGCGGTAAGCTAGATTTAGGGTCCTGAAACTCATTGTCGGGGAGTCATGAGTTCGAGTCCTAAGTGCCACTAAAGACACACCATGCAGTCTAATGCACGCTAAATCCGTAGTGGCTCGAATCCTCCGGTTGGAAGATTTGTTGTGGTAGTTGGGTGAGGGGGTGTCAACTCAGGTGTTATTCTCATCACTTGACCAGGGTTCAAAATTACAAGGCCTGCAGCCAGCACCCCTCGAGTTGCTTTATAGTATGACATTGAGACACAAACATTCTCTCTCACTCACTTAAATATACTAAAATTTATGGTTTTTTCATATAAGAGAATTAATTTCCATGTTTTCATTGATGATACATGATTTATTCCCCACTCGCAAAGGGTTAAAAAGGAGGCTGTTATATATATATATATATAATCTGAAATTGACCGCCAGGCGTGGGATCAGTTCTGAAAATGGAAAATCGTTCATCCTGATGATCCTGATCAGGACAATGGAAAAAAATTGTTAAATTATTATATTGTCATCGGCAGTAGCGCACACAAAATTTTTTCAAGGGGGGTGGGGGTGGCATGGTCAGAAATCCCCCAACTCGTATCATACCTCAAGACAACACCAATAAGTTCTTCCGATTTTGTCGATTTTTTAACAAAAAACAGTAAAAAATGAATTACTGAATTAATAATTAGAATTAATTAATAAAATAAATTGTTAATTACAAGTAGTTAAATTTTATGTTATATATATAGGACTATCATTAATCGAAAAGAATTCAAGGGCTTTGGGGGGGGGTGTCCGGACCTCTAGGACCCCCCACCCTTGTGTGCGCCACTGGTCATCAGACCTGGACAAGTGAGCAAAATTTTGAATTAATCTGATCTTTTAAAGTGGTTAAAAATTGATCTCAAAGATTCCATTACATACAAGTGAAGCTTATGAAAGGGTGTTAAAAAGGAAAATTATTGTTGCTTTGTTTCTAAAACTGCAAAGAATAGCTTTCGTTTGATGCTACTTACCTTTCTGCTTTCTGAGGTATGAGTGGCCACGGGTCTGCTGGGAGCGATTGTCATGACGGGAGGTGAGGAGGAGGCGTACGACACTTGGTGATTGGTAAGAAACATGGCAGGAGGTGGTTGGGCGTTGGAGACGCTCCGCTTGGGCGTCAGAGACCCTTGGCTCAACACCGGAGACGAGACGGGAGAAATCTGTGTTAGATCCTTCTCGCCTGAAACACAATTCAGTTGGCACATGAAAGCAATAGATTCTTAATCTTATCGAGAAAAGTGGAATGAGTGTGTAGAATAAGTTTTCTATTTAAATTCCATTAAAAAAAATGGAAAATTATCAATTAACTTTAAATATCTTATATTTTTATAGAAGTTTTAATCTGTGTCGGAAATTTTTTTTCAGGTATATTAATAACTTTAAAGATACTTGAGGTGTCTTAGGGGTGTTAACTTTCTCTAGAGGGCTGAAAATATAAACAATATTCAAATATATATAACTCTTTGAAATTAAATTAAATGATTCGAATCTTTAACACATTATTTATAAAGGAATGGGGCTACAGAAAAGTGTAAAATTTTTAAAATATAATCATAATTTAAAAAATTATAAGCATATAAAAATAAAAAAATAATTCTATGAGAAATATTAATTACGTTGCGCATGCTATTTTCTAAAATGCTTTAATTACGAGCAATAAGTTGATTGATAAAGTTAAATGTATCCTCTTATTACACTGTAGTATTTTTTAAATAAATAGAATAATAAGTTATATTTTTTTAAAAATAAACAAATTACATTTTCAAATTTTCTTTTAAAAAATTTCAATATTTTGAAATACAAAAGATATATTATTCTTAAATTAGTAGGGTTTAAAAAGTATAATATATTTTATAATTCTATAGAGTTTTATGTATCAAAGGCTACTATTTTAGAAAATATCGTGCACAACGCAAACATTAGTTAATATTTATTAAAAAATTATTTCTTATTTGCATATGCTTATAATTTTTAAAATTATGATTATATTTCAAACATTTTGCACTTTTTTGAAACCATAATCCTTTGTAAATAAGGTGTAAAAGATTCGAATGATTTAATTTAAATTTAAAAGAAGTATACCTGTTTGAAAATTGTATGTATTTTCACCCCTTAAGACAAAATTAACACCACTGAAAGCGATTTGTTTGATTTTCTTGTATAATATTGATAGTTTTATAATGTTTGAGAGAGTAGACATTTATGTATAAGAAACCGGCATTTCAAAATGTGAATATTCTGATTATCGAAAGCTTAAGTTATTTTTACTTTTATTTTACATTTGAATTTGTGGGAATTTATAAATGTTCAGTCGTATATAAAGAACTATTTGTGTCCACTTGTAAAACACGGCTTTCAGTAAATTTAGGAATTACTCAGACCAGAGATGGGCAATTGTCAGTGGCGTAACGTACACCCCTGAAACCCCCGTATCACGGGGTGAAAGAAGGGTTTTAGGGGTCCCAAAGCCTTACTGTCGCCCAGTACCTACCTTTTGTAAAATCAAACTTAGGGGCTCAAACCGTGACCTTGCAGGGGGGCTCAAATGTTCTCCTTTACGCCACTGGCAATTGCTTCAGCTCTAGGGTCACATTGTAGAAGCGATGGATAGCCAAGGGCCACATCTCTTTAAATGATTGCATTCAGTAGTTAGAGCTGTACCTCAGAAAAAGGTATAAGTTGCAGCATAAAAATCAATCAACACAAGTGAAATAGAATAGTAGCAGTTTTATTCAATTTATTGATTGAGCTAATTTCATATCTGCAGCTGCTTACACACAAGCACATTTAATTTTAGAATCAATTTAATGAGACAAATGTATTTTATCACCTTCTATAATTTTTAAAAAAATCAGTATAAAAATTGCTAGTTGAAATTCTTATTACAGCTGCAAGTTAATGTCCGTCAATTTGCATCTATATTTACTCTTGTTGATCTTCATGCAAGAAAAATGTTGCTCGTAAATATATGTCGACTAAAATATCGAGAACATTTTCTATCTATTCAGTCTTAGGGAAAACTGTCATGGAGGGCCCCAAAAAAATTCTTTTTCGGCCACTAAATTCAAAAAGGGTTAAAGACCATTAAATCTTATGATAATGAAAAATTTTCAATAATCAACCTCATAAAATGATTATTTCTATGTAATTCTTGAGTAACTGTACAATATATATCAAATGGCATTTTTTAAACCCAGCTGAAGAAATATAGCTCATTGTTTTTCCTTGAGCTTATTTGTTTCTTTCATGAGTTTATGTACTGTTCCTCCTTTTTGCATTCTATCAGTGAAATTCCAGATCCAGGTAGAACTTATTTATCCCGCTAATTATATTAATTAATCATGAAAACCAAGAAAAGTAGCAAAAATTAAACAGAGAAGTTATTAATTGAAGTAAATAAATAATTCCTTTCTCATGTCTGTATAAAAGAAATGCTGATGCACTTACCGGATACCGGATCTACAGCTTGCTTTGCCAACTTTCTTAGAGCAGCGGCGAAGCTGGAGGTTCTTGAGGCAGTGTTGAAGCCAAGGTTGCCCCCTTCATAAGAAGCGATGTTTGCCTGAGGTGGCACAACCTGATGCAGGGGTGACACGGCTGCCATGGTACGGGGTTTCTGAGGGGGATTGCACGGGTGCTGCATGGACAGGGGTGGGGGTTTGCAACCATGGGGCAGACCTGGAAGAATTATAATTTCATATAACTTCTGTCGTTCACAAAAACGTATATATATATATATATATCAGCTTCCTTTGAACAAGAAAAAAAAGTGTTTTAAAGTAAATTCTTACTTTGTTAGAAAACCTTACTGGTGCCATCTGTTGCAGATAAATCAAACTTCGTAAGTGAGTGAGTGAATATTAACGTCACACTGTTTAGCTACACTAAGGCTTTTGGCAACGACCCTCGTAATTTTGAACCATGATCAAGTGACGAGGACGACACCTGAGCTGGAACCCCCTCTCCTAACTACCACACCACACCTAACTTCGTTAGAAATAATGCAGAATAAATTTACAATTTAAAAATAAAACTTGTTCAATGAATTAATATTTGAAAAAGATGTATTAACGTAAATTGTCATCCACTACAAGCTTATAAAATGTATTTGAACTTCAGTGAATGAATAAAAAGTATTTTATTGACGATTAAAAATTTGAACACAAGATATATATATATTATAGATCCATTTTCATTCCCCAACGCAATTTAGAACTTTATAAACTGTATAATGCTAATCTAGCTTATTTTGAAATATTTCATTGATTTTCATAAATATATTTTTGTAATTATATAAAATAATTTTTGATTCTAGTTTAGATATACGAATAGAAAATGGGAATTGTCTTAGTATTCATATGGTTACGGTTCGAAACTCCATTCCATCAAAGAATATTGTAAGGGGATGAGGAGGACTGTTCTTCATATCTTTAATTGAATTTCGATGTTTTTGCATAGATTGGAGTGGGAAATTTTTAAATGAGTTATCGATTCAAACATTTCCGACAAATTTTATTATAATTCCCATATAACTTATTATATATTTCTAAATCTTTACTAATTAAATTTAAAGCAATTTCATCTAAGAAAGTGACTAAAAAGAAATCCGATGATCTCACATATACATCAACTACCCATCGATTCCTTTTATTAACAATTTCATTGTAAATATTAATAGTAGAGCGTGGTTCAACCTTAATATCTAAAAATATAGATCTATAAAAAGTATTGATATGTGGGATCCTGATCAAATTTATATCTCTAGTCTTGTAAGGCCAATGAAATCTTATTATTTGCCTCGTGAATTCTATAAACAAGTAATGTAAAAAAAAGTTAAGTCAATTCCTACTTAGATTAACAAAGAAAATTTTTATTTTAATTAATTAAATTTAAATTATTGAAAAAAAATATGAAAAAAAAAACTGTATTTACATCGCGTTATCCCCTGCAAGTTTAAAAAAAAATATTTGAACTTGAGGGGGCCATCTGTTGTAGTTAGTTGTAACTTCATCAGTAATAACGCAAAATAAATTTAAAAAATAAAATGTAATTAAAACGAACTAATATTTGAAAAAACTGTATTAACATTAAGTGCATCGATTACAAGTTTAAAAAATGTATTTGAACTTCAGTGGATGAGTAAAAAGTATTTTACTAACGATTGAAAATTTGAACAAGATATATATGTATATATATATATATATATATATATATAGAGAGAGAGAGAGAGAGAGAGAGGAGAGTGAACTAATATTAGAGGAATTGAAAAATGGTGTTAAAATAGACACATGAATCTATTTTTATATTGCTTTACTTGATTTAGAATAACTGGATTTGACCTATAAATACTGCTACTGATAACAGAGTCTTTTTACTTAATTTATTATTCTCTGAACATCTTTAATTATTTATTTTTAGAATAACACTGCCGGGATCACAAATTAAAATACAAAGATTTCTAAAATAACCTTTTTTGTGATCAAATAAAATTCAAATAAAATATTTTTAAACCCTAAAAACATGTACAAGAAACGTTTGTCCACTAAAATATAAAATAAGTCCCGTTTTTTAACATATTAAAGAAAATTTTAAACTTTAATCAATATGCATAGTCTCGATGCACTTAAACTAGATTTAAGAATCATTAAGCTAGAACAAATAAGAAAATGCATTTTATTTGCCTTTTTGAACTCATTTGGAAATGTGTTGTTTATATAAATTCAGATAAATAGATCTTAAAATCGTGCGTTATGTGAAAATGTTAATAAACTTTCAAAACAGTTTAATCAGAGATTACGTTAACCAGCAATAGTTTATTACTCAGTCATCATACATTCTTATCATCTCTGTTCACAAATTCCCTCAACTATTTCACTTAATGATCAAATTAAAAATAATATCCTACCATCGTTAAATATACCACATAAAACATTAGAAAAACAGCATATCTCAAACCAAAAACAAACCCTACTTGATCATTTTCACATTAACACAAAAACCACAACAGAAAATCAGCACAAAATTCGGCTTAATGATCTAAAAAGGAGAAGAAGGAGGCGAAAAAAAGTCAAAATTAAACAAACACTTCGTTTATCTTTCTGTATAAAACTCGGAGAAGAATAAATTAGATAAAATCTTTAATACTCTCCTTACTCACTTAACAAATAATGAAAAAAGAGGAGATTCATAATCACACACAGTCTTTTTATTCTGAAAATCGAGCAGAAGGCGAGAAACCGTGAACACCACTCGCCTGGAGGATATTTCCCGCCCGTTTCCATGACAACGGAGCCAGCTCCTTTGTTCTCATCATTGGGTCGGCATTCTATAAAGGAACGATGGGTGGGTGGGGAAGAGGAGGCAACTAATAAGGTGCTCCTCGCCGACGGAGGTCATGTGTGAGTGGTCAAGGTGGCACTCAATTTCCGTTGGATCGCCCAGTGTGAAATGCTACGTATTTTAAGCGTGAGTGTTTAATGTATAATTTGTTGTAGAGTAAAGTGGAAATGATATTTGTAACAATGGGTGTTTGTCAATGTGAAGAGGTTGACGCTTTTCATGAAAGCGCTGGTATTAACCATAAATAATGGGTAATTGTATTCAGAAAAGGCGAACATTTAATTTATCATCGCTCCACGTTTTTATTAAATAAGATGTTTTTCTTTCAAATAAAGTACTGTTAAGAGTATACATGTGTGTGGCCATAAGTAATCATTTCTGCGAAAATAATTTCTAATGGAAAAAAAGTACATAATAGAGGATGTATAACAATTTTTGCACATCGTTTCAATGTTTAACTTCAATTCAGTTCAATATTGGTTTCATTTCAGTTCAGAGTAAAAAAAATCAATACATTTTGATTTCAAGTCCAACTTTTTTCCCGAAATAATCATCTATGTTACTAAGTTTATAAATTTTGGTCTTTTTATCAGAAATTTTGAGTTTATTAATGAAAACATAAATATAATATATAAACTTTTTTTTTTTAAAAAAAATCCATATCCTCTTATTTTTGGTTTTTAAATAGGTTGTTCCTTTTCATTAAAAAAAGTGACAGGAATGTAAAATTTTTTCTGCCCTACTGATGTTTGAGATTTTTCGGATGTTGCAAATTTCTGTTCAATAACGCAAAGTTGTTTAAAAACTTTTCAAAATTATAATGGTTAAATTTTCTTTGAATTTCCTTAAGCAAACCAATAAGGAAGTTATGTCATATTTTATGTTGTTATCATGTCAAGTCAATGGGGTGCTCAGAGGGGCTCAGATGGGGCCGGATAACCTGGATTTAACCAGGTTTTCTGGTTATAAATTTTGATCCTCCAGTACCAAGTGGCTTGTAGATCTTCTGCCCCAAGGGCCCGCGAAATGAGTTTAAATCGGCACTGTGCTGCTGCACACAATCTAGCGATTATGACATCTGTAAATTGGACAAAAAAGAGGGTACAAAAGAAGAAGTACCTTGTCCAAAACTCTCTCTGTGGCTGTATATAACAATAACATGGGTGGGGATGATCGCTTCGCCAAATAAAAGAAATATACCAAATAAGAAGAAGATCTGTAAAATGGAGGCTTTGTATGTCTTACTTTCTTATTGATCTCTCCATCATAAATAGTTTCATACTGTGGCAAGTGAAATAAAGAAACAGTAGTAAGACCAGCTAACATTCGGTAGAGCATTAGCTCGTAAGCTAATAGACGGATATTCCTCATGAAAAAGGAAAGGACGTCCTGCTATCTAACCAGCCGAGAAGTGTGTAGTTCCGGATGATGTGCACTTAGCCAGTGTGGGAAATCATATGTTAAAAATGGTTTCCATCAATAGACACAATAACTATAGGAAATATCACAGAAAGGGACAAGAAAAGAGGACCCGCTACATGCGTGCAGAATGTGATGTTCCCTTGTGTATTGCAACATGCTTCTCCTCTTTCCATGGCAAATAATGACCATAAAATGTAATTTTCTTTATGACGGTGAATGGTTCCTTGGAAAGTATTCTTCCCACCTCTAAAACTTAAATGTAAGCAAAAAATTTGGCAAAAAAATATAGTTTCTTAAACGTTATTGTTTAATTGTTTATAAAACAAAAAACTCTGCGAGAAATTCAAAAGAGAAATAAATTTCCCAGGGGTTAAAAAAGGTTAAGAAGTAACTCTTATTTATATTGGTATGAGCAACATGTATAATCTAACATGAGGATCTTCTTTTTTATCAAGCAAAAATGAAATTATTTGGATTGTTGATCTTTTTATTTGGTTCTGCTACCTCATGTGGCTCATGGCCGGCGAAGCGCTTGACGAGTCATATGTTTTTGTCTAGGATCGTCACTTGACCATTACATAGTTCTGCAACGAGGTTGATACAAAGTAAGTAAATCAACTCATGTCAATCAACTCAACAAAAACTCATTTAATCTTTTCTCTGCAGTCGTAATATTTCAAACGGTTCTTTGTTAACTGAAATATAAATGCATCTGTAGAACCGTGATAAATATATATTTTCTCCGATAAAGAGAAATTATATTAATTGTGATAATGATCAATTTTTTATTTCATTTAATCATCAGACCTATGAATTATAAATAAAACCTAAGAGTCCACAGATTTTAGACACATGCATGTACAACATTTCTTCCTTTATTTTATATAAATATAACTATTTTCACAAAAAGAGAAAAAACTATATTTTTCTCAGAAAATAAACAAAATCGATTGAACTATTCAAATCCCAATTTAACTGATAAAAATTTTAAATTCCAATTTAACTAATAAAACTTTTTGTGCAGAAGTATAATTTAACACTTAATATACGAATAAATATTATGTCAATTTTCTCTCCCCGCCCACAAAGTAATTGCTCAATATATATAAAAGTATAACAAATATATATATATATTTAAGAATCACTTAAAATCAATTTTAATTTTATAGTTATTCAAATAAGTTTTATGAAAAAATTTAGGTGGAATTTTTTAATTTCTGTTTTAAATAAAAAGAATAAAATATACTATTTAATTTAGTTCATTAATCAAATATTTTTTTTAGAAAAACTTTGATATATAAATGTATTTTTGATAAATAATACATATTTTTCTTTAAAATATATAGAATATATTGATCTCTTATACTTATTAAACCAAATTATTTAATATTTGTTTGAATTAACTATCACAGCACAGCAGTGGAAAATAATTTTATTTTTATTTTATTTTATTTATTAATCATTATAAAAATACATTTCTAATTACAAATTTTATTTTGTCATCTTCTAAGAAATTTATACTGCAAATGATAAGATATATATTTAATACAGAGAAAGATCTGCATATTTTTGAAAAGATTACATTGTTTTTTTTACAAAAGCAGAAGATGAATATTGCAATAAATAATGTGCCGAGAAATCTTCTAAAGTTGGATTACTTTGGGGGGAAAATGTAATAATGAATAGAGTAAAGTTTTCATAAGATACATCCGACAAACATAATCTAATATCTTAAAACGAAATAATTTTTAGTTCAATTCTAGATAGTATATTTCAGGAACTCATAATATAAATATTTCACCTAGTAATTAAAAAAAATATGACAGATGAAAAATAATTATTCATACAAATCAATATTTTCTCTTCCATAAGAAATCCTCATTTGAAAAATTAGCATATTATTATTTCAATTTCAAAAATAATCATCACCTAAATTTGGTTTATATATAAAGGAAATTCACAAACTTTAAAAATCTAAACTAAACAAATAAAACATTTTTTCCTGAATAAAGTTTCAGCAATAGCATAAAAATATATAACATATAAACTAACAGAGATTTGCAGTTCTTACTAATACGACTTATGCGTCATGTAAAAGAAACGTTTTAGCAGACTTACGATTTTGTGAAGCAAAACTAACTTTTCATAATTCCGCGTTTACATCAATTAAAACCAACTACAAAGAGAAACCTCACCTGCTAAAATAGACATCCTTTGCTTTTGTAGCGAACTAGATTTGAGGCGTTCGAGCGTCTACAATCGGTTCTGGTTCCAAACGAGTAAACAAGTGCAATGGATCGATAGAAGCATCCTTTATCATCTATCTCCCTTACTCTCTTCGCTCTTACAGCACGTGGACCTTTTCATTTCTATCCTGATAGGAGCGCACAGACCTACTGTTGACAAGCGGCGGACCGGAGATCGCCAAATAAGACGCCAATAGTGCCAATGCAACTCGATCGGACAGAAAACAAATGAATCAAGAAAGATATCTTCTGCTTTGTGTATGCATTGAAAATGCACATAATGGTTGTTTCGTTGAAAGGTTTTAAATATCATGCGAGGAGAGGTAACATCTGTTTTTATGACATTTGAGGCTCATTTAATGGGAATAATAAATACTTTTAGACAGTGGCCCACGGGAGTCCTGAGGATCCGGATCCCCCCCCCCCAAAGCCTTTAATTTTTTTTGATTGACTATAATCCTATGTATATAGTAAGTAAAACTTAATTATTAATTATTAATTTTATAAATTAATGTTAATTATTCATCCGATTATTAATTTTTTACTGTTTTTTGTTACCGAAAATCGACGAAATCAAAAGAATATATTGGAGCATGATACGAGAATAGTGGACTTTCGACCCTGGACCCCCACCCCTCTCTTGAAAAATTCTTGTGTGCGCTACTGCTTTTAGAGAAATTATCATTGTAAAACTGTTCGGAAATATTATAAAAAAATAACTCAGATTCTAAAAATAGAAAAGAGAGGAGGAAAATATTTCTCTATTACACATGAAAATAAAATGTTTTTCACTAAATTAATGCTACACAATTTTAAAACATGTAGATTTCAATTTTTTATACATCGAATTGTGTTTATTACTGTAAACATTAAAATTTAAGCCTAATTTGTAATCCGAATGGAAAAATACACGTTTTAGAATAGAATAAGGAACCTTTTCTTCTAAGAAAACACTTTTATTTGGGGCGTAACTCCCGCTGTGTCAACGATACGGGGCCCTCACTCTACAGGGGCTCCAACACATTTAATATTTGGACACTTTCAAATAAGTTTTATCAGTGCTATCCTTTATTTATTTTCTTAAAAAGTGGAATTTTGATATAGGGCCAGTGCCGGTTTATCCACTAGGCCCCTTGGGGAGAGCGGGCGGGCGCTCAGTGGATATAACCCGGGAGGGCCCGGAAAAGCTGTACTTAACCAGATTTTTTGGTAATAAATTTCGATCCGACAATGACAAGGTAGCCTATAGATCTTCTGCGCCCTGGACCCAAAATGAGCTTAAACCGGCACTGCCCAGTCGGGACTAGCTACGCCAGTGGGTTTCAAAAGCCTCTATTTTTTTAAAAAAAACATTGATTGAAGTAGTGTTACAGAATTGAATATTATTTACATTGTGAAGTAATGTTACGACGCAAATAAAATCTTCGATTGATGAAGGATTATAAATTGTAATGAATTTCCTGTATGTTTAAAATAATTTAAATTTCAGAAAGTGAATAATGAAATTTCTGAGCAATTACTATTAATTATTATGTGACACGTTTAGCTTGTTTCTCAATGTATTTGAATAACATTATTCCATTAATTAATATTTAATTATAACCATAAGATGAAAATTCTCAAAAAAATTAGATATATTTATTCATTTTTAAGAATAAATTTTGGCAACTATAAATTTTTGTGGATACACTTTAATTTATATTTCAACAATAGTAATTAATATACATCATTTTAAATAAAAGATGAAAAGTACTTAAATCTCTTAATAGCCTCTTTTTTTAAATTATTTATCGATGTATTTATTCATTATCTAAAATTCACGAAAAACCACAATTTTTTTCAACTGATTTCATTTATCTCTTTTCCAGAGATTACTCGCCAAATATGGTGACTTTATTTCTACCTCTGTGAATGAAATGGCAAACGGTAGCCACTATCACAGAAGTGTAGCACGAGAGTGCTGTGCGGGGGTGGAGAGGGTTGAAGTGAAAGGTTGATGGTTTGATGATGTTCGTGAGGGGGGTGGCATCAACGCCGGAATGGAATCATCGAGCTATCGTGTGCGGCGGAGACCGGCTGACCCCAGAGGCTTTGTGACTCAGTGCCGGAAAGCTCGGGGCAGCTGCTACTATCAACATCAACCAAGGAAGGGAGAGGAGTTGAGTAGCCCTTTTCCATTATGACAAGGGGGGGGGGGTTGACTGCCTTGTATTATCCTGCAGAATTTCTGCTCTCCTAGAGATAACTATTCCGTACGATGGATACAGGGGTATTAAAGAAAAGAGGAGGGAGTGATACCTTGTCTATTGGGGTTGTGAATTAAGAGTGACAATATAGGGCAGAACAGAGGAAAAAAATGGAGAGCCTTTAATACCATCAACAAGAGAAGGGGGAATTCGATACTGGTATCTGCTTTACTCCAGTCGCTTTGGAAAAAAAGAGATTACTGAAAGTGGATTTCTGGCTGGTTTGGGGATGAAAGTGAATGGTATATAGTTTCGAATTTGGCGATTTTTAATGCTCTACTGATTGCCAAACTGAATGTAAACTTTAAAAAATGATACGTTAAAAAAATTCCCGCATCAAGAGGGATTTTTTTCTTCACCCCCCCCCCCAGCATTTTGTCTCTGAACTTCCATTTTTACTTTCTACATTTATACTTATTGCAACTTAAGTTATAATTTTAACAATTTGCATAAAGCAAAATACTAAGCAAATTTTGCTACAAATATTGTGTTTCGGTAGCTAAAGGAATGGAAGTTGTTCCAATACAATGGAACCAGTGCGCACACTCAGGTCGGACCCCCATAGCCCTTCATTTTTTTCGATTGATTATAATCCTATGGATGTAATACGTAAAAATTAATTAAAAAAGTGGGAATTAATAATTAATTTTATTAACTAATACTAACTATTTATTTAATTATTTATTTTTTTACTGTTTTTGTGCCTGATAACCGACAAAATTAAAAGAATATGTATATATGCTGGGTAGTGTATTAGGGGTATGATACGAGAAGGGTGGACTTTCGAACCTTGTCCCCCCTTGAAAAATTCCTGTGTGCGCCCCTGTATGGAACTATTTACTGTCTCCAAAAGAGCATAATGGAAAACACTAAGGGAGAGCCATTCGCTTATAAAGTTTCATTTCAAATATAAAAACAAGTAATACGAAGTTAATTTTTAAAAAAATTGAAAAATGTCTGTAAATTTATTATTTTTATGAGCAGATTACTTATGCAATTATAATTATTTTTTTAAATTCAAAGACAAAAAGTTATTTAAGAAAGTAATACACAATTAGAATCAGTTATCAAACATATTACATTCAAATATTTCGCATACTTTCCCAAATGTTCTGTTTTTATCATTAATATTAATAATTAGAGCTAGTTTTCTGAATGAAAAGGTGTAACACCCCTCTCCCCCCCAAAAAAATCTGCAAAAAAAAAAAAAAAAAAACTATCAGGATTTTGTGTTCATAATGTCATCACTTAAATCCGACATGAAAGTAGAAGTAATATAGCCATAATACATTACCCCCCCCCCCCCCAATTTCTCTACTATTTACAGTAGAGAAGCTGATGAATGTAAATCTTTGAAGTCAAAATGTTCCCGTTGGTGGTGTGTGTAAGTTAGGAAAGCTGTGTTTCAGCTTAGGTGTTGTCCTCGTCACTTGACAGGAACTCAGAATTACAAGATCCGTTGTTAGGTTTATTCATCCCCTTACTTGTCTCGCACTTTCACGTAATTTCTAGTGTTGTATTAATAAAAGTAAATTAATGATATTTCTTGCTTCCAATCATTTCGAGTTGATTCAATCGCTTCTCTACCAATATTGCGGCCAGTGAATCCTATTAAGAAGGAAGATCTTCACTTGAACGAACTTGAGGAAGAGTTTGTCGAGGCCCGAAGGTCGCGAGTGTGAGGGGATTCGAGGAAGAAACAGACATGATATTAGAATCACTAATTTTGTTCAATCTTTAACACTATAGGAATGTACTTAAATAACTAAGCCTGAGGAACAATAAGAAGCCTTATATCAAAAGTATGGAAGGCTTTTGTTTATTTTACACGATCCGGCTTTCAACCTGCTAGCTCGTTCGTAAGTTGGATATCTTCCACTATTCCTATAGGTTATCTTTCTAGTATAATCTTACGATACTCAACTGCTAACCTTGAATTTCAGCTTACAATCCATTCTTAACCATTACCTTACCTACTTAACGACTGGCAATTAAATAGAAGCTTGCATTTGCATAAAACCAAGTCATCTCTACTGAAAATGGTTTTTAAACTAATATCACAGTTAAAAAGAGTATTTTTCCCAAGAGGATTAGTAGATGCCCAAATAGAACCCGTTACAGGTTCTGCTACAGAATTACTCTTTATTTATTTGATTCATCAACATTTTAAACAATATTTTAAATTGCAATCCAAGTAAATTAAATCCCCATAATAATTTTGATTTGCAATCCAAAAATAAATCTTATTTTTGTATACTTAAACTGTCACGGTACCTCATCCTCATATTGGTTGAGGTGAAGATCTCGTTGATTATGGAGTTCTCGAGGGAATAGAACGCAGTATGGATTGAGAAACCATTAAATCAGACACAAAATGATTGCCAACAGGTATTTGAAACAACTAATTTTTTAATTTAACTTTATACTTGATTGTGCGATGTGTGGACAAGACAAACTCAATAGTAAGAAATAACGGGTACTTGTGTAAAAGGAACAGGACACCTTAAAAATGATCTAATATCATTTTTTTTTTGTATTTTTACTTAGTTATATTCTTTGCATTATTATCTTTCGATTGATATATCACTTTGGTATGCCTGAAGATTAGAAAATGGAAAAAACTTCAATTGAAAAATGTAAACAAACAAATTAAAGAATTCGACCGCGCCCCCTTTTTAGATAAAAAAAAAAGCTAAACAAGGCCTTTTGATAAAGAAAATTAAGACATTTTGAAAAAATAGTTTATAATTTCAATTCATATTCATCATATGTTTTTCATAAAAATATAATATTTCAATATTATGTGAAGTAAAAACTTTAAAATTTCTGTCAGGACAAAAAAAATTTTTTTTCCCAACATTCTTTCTGAGTTTTTTTTTATGCAATTAATACTCTAAAAAAGGATAATTTATAAAATATATGGTTTGAAATAATATAAATGCTATTATTTTTAACTAAAGTACGTAGCTAATATTTTGGAGAAAAATATTTTATTTTTATTTAAGCTTAAAATAGTTATTTTTTATAATGATAAACTTTAAAATGGTTTTCTCATAATTTGTGCTTTTTGCATTCAAAATGCTTCTCCTTCCACAACTATTTACCAATCACTTTAATTTTTTTCCTGTGTGTTGTATATAATGCATGTAACATTGATCTATTTTGCTGTTAATTTAATACTTTAAAAAAATATTCAAATGAAGTAGATTTTGGCTTTTTTATTGAATTTTAGCATACACATCATTTTATTTTTTTTCTCTAAAACTAATTAAGTTATTGTAAAATATATACCTCTCTCTAAAGTTGTTTAAAACATCTTTAAGAATATTGTTTAAAAAACTCCAGGCCAAAAAATAAATAATTACAGAAAAAACATGATTTATTAAAAAAAAATTTAATTTTTTTTTAAAGAAATTTAAATTTTTAAAATTGTGTAAAGACTATTTGCAAAGTTTAATCTCGCATCATTTTCTTGAATAGAAACATTATATGAAATGCAAAATATAATTATTACATACAGAAAAAAATGTTCAAAAGGTGCCAAGTACCTTTAAATGAGATACGATCTCTGAAATTCGCCAAAGAGAAATCCTCCAATATGTTCTAATAGCTAAGTGACTATAATTCAGGAACTGACTAGTGTGGCTATATTGTACACAAAACAAAAACTCCTATTCTCTTTTTCACGGACTATTTATATGCTATTTAGTAATGACGTTCCCTTGCGAAGTGGTGTTGTCTTAGCTCAAAGTGCCATTTTGGCTGGACGGAAGAAAGCCCAAATTACAGAGAACAGACCTCGCAGATAGCCCATTGTTACAAAACTCTTCTTCTCAAAACTTTTATTTTTATAAAATTTATGTTTTTTATTAATCATAACTTTTTTTTAAGGTATCCAAACACGTTCGGTGTATTTTTCCCCCCATTATAAATGCCTTTTTAAGAACCAATATCAATAAATACAAAAATTTAACTAACAATATTTTTATAAGTTCACCTACATTTTATAAAAATCACAATTAAAAGTGAAATTTTAGCAAACTTTTTGAAAAACTTCAAAGAGCAATTAGAGGGAAAAGTAATAAACCTATATCAGTGAAAGTATTATTAAAACAAATTAGCTGCGTATCTAGAGAATGTACTAAAATTTTAATGTTGTATTAAAATTTAAAAATTTTAGCACTGATTGAGTAAATATTATAAGAAACGGGACATTCTTTAGGAGACCATTACTTAAATAACAGGCCATAACTCAAAAAATATTCATACAATAAGAAATATTTAGTAAATTCTCAAGAATATAATACAAATATCAGGTTCAAAAAGTTTTATAGAAATACATTTATAACATTTTACGTTATCAGACTCGCCATGATAGATTTTGAACAATTTAAAATGCCCACTTCCGGTTTCTAGAGGATGTATATTTTTTAAAGCTAACAGAGGTAGCTGTATTCAATAAAATAAAAAAAAATATGTGTTTTGTTTTAATTTGCTCATTTTAACGTGTTCGGATACTTTAAACCAGAGGTTCCCAAACTTTTTTGTCTCTTAGACCCCTTGCCATGTTTTTCGGTTCGGGTAGCTGCTTACCCCTGCTTGCCTCTAATACTGAATTTTGCAAATTTATCAACTTAATTCCTTTTTGACAGCAAGTACTACTACTTACTTTAGAAGAATTAAATTTCTAACTATAGTGAAGTATAGCATTTTAAACTTAATGAATTATATTAAAACTAAAACTAATTAATTTACTACATAAAAATAACTGAACAGCAAACAAAAGTTTTTAATGGGAATGAAGAATCTAGTGCTTCAATAACAAAATTTCAATATTTAATACATGAATCCAGACAGGTTTAACCCTAAACCTCCTTTGTTAGTATCAATCTCTTCCCGCCCACTTCCCAACTTCCGTTTGTTTTTAAGATTGGCAACCGCACTGAAACTCTTTCACAGGAAACGCAATTAAAAACTTTCTCACAATAATTCATAATTCGCGTCAAATAACAGATATGTTTTTTTAAGTTAAAATTGCTGACATCCGTTTCTAAACTTTATTTTAAGATCGTTAGGGCCTATTCTGATCAGTTCCTCTTGTATATGACATTTTTTTTTCCATTTTGACTGTATGAATTTATTGCCTACTGTGTATACTATCGAAAATTGTGTTACTATAAAAAAGCAATCTCGAACCTAGTTTTAAAGTCTGAGTAAAGGGTATTTAAATGTTGAAAATAGGTTGAAATGTCCTGGCAGATTGTGTGTGACAAATTGAGAAAACTCCGACGTCTAATATTATGTATACTTCTTTAATTTAATTCTGGAAAGAAATGCTGAAATAGTCCTTATCTTAATAAAATTTATGCTGTAACCTAGTAATCAGGAAATAATCTCACTAAATTTTATAAATAATTCAGTTAATTGGTAAAATCTGGTTTCCATTAGGTCAAATTTTTTTAAAGTCACCATTTGATTTAATGAGAGTTACTATTATAGACCCCATTTACACCTCATGGACACCAAATTATTTTTTTGCTGGCGTGGACCCCTTGCAGGTCGTCATAGACCCTGGAGGTTTATATAGACTGCTTTGGGAATCACTACCTTAAACCATAGGTTCTAACGTGGGGGATAACGCTCACAAAGGGGCATTGAGACTTTCAGGGGACAGTAAAAGACCCAGAAGATTTTACAAAGTTCATAGAAGAAACAATTTTCACCAGAATATGTGGTCCAAAACATCGTTAAAAAAGCATTAACTAGTTTGCTTCATTGATATAAAATTATTTGGTAAAGAATCCGTATGTTTAATAAAATATTTCAATTTTTACTGAGAACCGTGGTTCCCTAGTGGTCAAGATAACGGACACATGGCCGGCTTGCCATGAGTTCAAGCCTAGTACCACTGAAGACCCGCCATGTAAGGGAGCGATGCCCGTTAAATCAGTCGAGAGCTCAAACTCCTCCTGTTAGTGTGGTGTGTTAGTTAGGAGAGGAGGGTGCCAGCTCAGGTGTCGTCCTTGTTACTTGATCATGGTTCAAATTACGAGGTCATCGCTAAAAGCCCTCGAGTAGCTGAACAGTATACGTAAATATTCAATCAATCAATCAATTTTTTTCCTTTGGAATCAATATTATCTGCACTACTTCCCACACACAGTTTTTCCTTCAACTTTATAAATAAAGTCTTCAAATTTTGTTTCCCACACTATGCTGCTTCGAAATTCAACTAATTCCATTTCTAAATTATCGATACCTAGCCACATAAATTCGGTTAACTCCATAGTTTCAAATTCTGTTTTATATGGATATAAAATTAAAGTGAAATGTATTTTTCAATTTTTTAAATTGAATATTTTTTTAAGCTCTTATTTTATTTCCTGCGTAATCATTAAATAATCTTTAATTGCATTTTCTTGAATGTCAATGGAGTTTTCAAAAAATTATTGCGTTTCGAAAATGTTTTTGTAACTAAGAAAATTGCAAATAATATTTCATGAATATTTCATTATTTTGTAATATTTCATCATTTTTGCGTTTCGAAATCCTTTGTAAAGAGGTCACGTTTCGTCATAAATATTTTAATATTTCCAAAAATTGTTAAAACATGCCCTTGAAGATTTTTAATTCAGTTCATTAAAATGGTGAGTAATGTCGCATAAAAACAAAAATCATTTAACCAATGCATATTGGATAATTCTTTGAAACTATTGTCTTTTCCAATTAAAAAAGCTTAATTTCTTCTAATAACACAACAAAGCGATTAAGGACTTGACCAAACTAAGCCATTGTACGTTAAAATTCCGAATATTGGAATTCAATTTCCTCTAAGAATTGTGCAAATTGCCGTTTATAAGAGCTTTTGCGTTTATAAATTGATTATTTTTATTACAACTTATATTGCACTGGAAAATGTTTTTAAACCGTGCTTCACACATAAAACTTGCTGGTGTATTATACAATGAAATTCAATCAGATAATCTGAAATATTTTGCTTAAGATACTGAATAAATCCAAAGTTTTCCCCTACCACTCTAGGTGCACCATCTGTTGGTACAGAAACTATTTTCTGAATATCAATATATTTACATCTTTATAATTGCAATACCAAATTTTCTTAAAAATATCAAGACCGGTACACTTTCTTTTACATGTTATTAGTTTTATTACCTCTTCTTTTATTATTTTCCATACTAATACCGAGCAAAAACTGCTAATTGTGCATAACCATTTACATCATTACTCTCATCTAAAGCAAATGAATACATTTCTGCATAATTTAAGTAGTTATGTATTTGCGAAAAAATATATTTTTTTAATTCTATTACTCGATCTTTAACTATGTTGTGACTTATAGGTAACTCATTTATGTGCTTTATAATCAAGTCTTTTACTTTAAAATCAGCCAAACAATGTGGACTCAAAACATTCTAAAAACGCTTTTTATACAAATTCTTCTGAAAGAGGTTTCCCGTGGCAAAGCAATGCAATGGGTAACTTAGCTGTACCCATTGTAAGCCCATTGTACCAGCTGTAAAACTATTTTTTGGAAACAAATTTTTTTTAAAACACTGCTTTGAGAAAAACTCTTTTTTCTTTTGTAAAAAATACATTTTCTTCCTTCCTCTGTTGACATGCCGAGATTAGAATGCTACGTTTCAAAATGTCTTTTTACAGTATATGTGCGTGAAGTCACTTTATAATAACACATTATGCATGCAACTACTTTTTTCCTTTTAATCACACGACATGGTACAGGGCTACAATAAAAAAAATTTGTATTTAGAATACAATAATTTGAGAAAATTTTTTGTAATAACATACCTATAATATACATACACATCAATACACATTACTTTTAAATGCGTTCGAAATGGGTACCCCTAAGTACAACACTGGTATTGGCTGGTACAGGCGCACATTAAATTGTGAGCCAAAAATCTCTAGTATCGAGAATAAGAGACTTGCGCATGGCGCCTCACAAGGTGAAACAAAGAGGGGACGATACGAGTGCTATGGTAGTCTTTTTCTACAAATATAGCTGAACATAATCTTACAAAAGTGCATTTTGTCCGAAAAGAGTGCTTTAAATATGGTTATTTGCTCTGGTTGGTCAATTTTTTTCAACAAATGAAATGTGAGTAAAATTGTACACTTTATTTGATATTTTAACAGTTTTGCTTTATTTCAAAAACAACATACTTCCATACACTTTTGTAGTCATTTACATAACTTTGGAACTGTAATAATAAAACTGACATTCATAGACGGTGTTTAAATTGCTTTTGTGTCAATGCAGTGCTTGAAAAAATACATATAGAATATAAATAATCCGCACATATTAGAAAATCTAACTAACCCAGCGTAAACAAACAAATGGTTGCCTAGCAATTGTGGGTCAATTAAAAAGCTTGATTGGGTCAGTGTCTGACCCACGGGTCATAAGTTCGCCATCAATGTCCTATACTGTAATGTTGAATGAGCTATCCCTTTACGTGTTAAAACAAAAAAATAATTATTTATAAGATATTTTTTTGAAATTTTAAAAACACTATATTATAAACAAATGAATGAATTACAATGTTGGAAATTTTCATGAAAGCGGAAGCATTTTCTAGGTTGAAAATGTGTTATGTGTTTAGTTCAGGGTCTCGTACATTTGGCGAACAGAGCCTTAATCTCTTCATGGAACATAAAAAAAATCTTTGTTTATTTTTAACCCCTTAATGGTCGCATAATACTGAAGAAAAAACGGTTATAAAAGTTCTTATATTTTTAATTAAAAAAAATCACATAAAACTAAGTCAGTGGCGTAACGGGGAATATTAAACCATTCGACCCTCCATCTGCAAACTCACGTTTAGGGCCCCAAGTCCAAATACGTACTTGGCGTCAGTCAAGCTTTGGGCCCCCTAGAATATCTGGCTCCCCCACTGTGAGGGGTAATACAGGTGTATATTACGCCACTTAACTAAGTGTATGTGTGTGTGTACAATATATATATATTACATATATATATATATAATAAATTTTAAGTAAATTTTTAGCTGTGGAAATACAAAAAATTAATTGTTTAAGAAAAGCCAACATTTAGGGTTATTATGACTGAATGTTAGTTTTCCAGCAAAAGGGAAAATTTTAAAAAACATGTACCTAACTATTAAAGGAGAATTTTATTATTCTTATGCATTTTGTAAATACACATAAGTAATTTTTTCCTTTAAGATAAATTTCAAAGCATGAGATGCAAAGGCCAACATCACAGGTCACAATACAAATCCATCATCACTGCTCTCAGATTCAATAACTGAACTTTCAAAACAATCAGTTATTTCAGAATCACTCTCAGATCCTTCCGATTCACTTCCCGACTAACTCCATCCATAATGTATACAATATACATATACATATATATATATATATATATATATATATATATATATATATATAAATGGCCCAGAGTATATGCAATTTAGCAAATTACAGGTGAAGGTTGGATAGTCGCAAAATTTTGTTCAAACCTGCAATCTTGGTTCCTAAGGCGAGGAGTTTGCTATTGTGCTACTGTGGCTAATATATTTCTTACTATCTTGACTAGTTATAGTTAGGTTTTATAGCTATTTGTATATACGAGGGCTGTTTTTTAAGTAAGATCCGTTTGTTTTTTAAAAAATAACAAAATATTTTGTTTTAAAAAACCTTTATTTTAGATTGTACAAACTTTTGCCTATTTTTCTACATAGTTGCCAAGTTTTTAATACACTTGTCATACCTTAGAACTAAGTTTTGAAAATTCTTTTCAAAGAAGTTTGCCGCCTGGTCGGACAGCTAAAAGTTTACGACCGCTTTCACTGGAGTGCTTCCCACCAAGACTGTGTTTGAAGTAACGGAAAAGGTGGAAATCATCAGAGGAGCAGGGTCGGGGCTATATGGTGCATGGTCCAAAACCAACCAGCCAAAAGATTCGATTACGTCCCAAGTCGTTCGAGAAGTGTGAGGCCTTGCGTTATTGTGGATGAGCAAAACACCTTTTGATAGTATGCCACGCCGTTAAGAAGTGAAAACGGCTGTGAACTCTTGGCTGTCCGACCAGGCGGCAGATTTCTTTGAAGATGATTTTCAAAACTTTGTTCTAAGGTATATGACAAGTGCATTAATAAACTCGGTAACTATGTAGAAAAATAGGCAAAAGTATGTACAATCCTAAGAAAAAGGTTTTTTTGAAAATAAATATTGTTGCTATTTTTTAAAAAACAAGCGGACCTTACTTAAAAAACAGCCCTCGTATATTATATATATATATTATTATTACCTAGAACTCAGCCCATGTATTTTCACGAATAGTGGAACTAAGTAACTGAGCTAAGGTTACAAAACATATCGCTAATATATATATGCTTGATTGATCTGTGGTTTAAAATCAAATAACTATCTCTAAACACGTTACTAATAATCTGATACTGTTATCTGGTGAGAAGTAAACATGATTCCGATCATAAGAAATTGATAGTTTTAATCTTTTTAATCGTTATTTTTGAGCACACCAGCCCTGAAATATCACGAGCGCCAGAAATATAGGGGGAAATTTCATCCCGTAATTTTGACGGGAGCGAGCGACAAGAAAATGGTTTTAATTAATTTATGAAAGTGTATTCATACTTTTCGGTCACTTCATATATCAGCAACATAGTATAAAAATTTTGTGAAATATTTCAAAACATACTTTTATGAAACAGAAAAGAAAATGTATTGATAAAAGCAAGAGAACATTTTTAGAGAAGGAGGAATAATTGAGACTTTAATATAAAAAAAGAAGAAAAAATTCAAAACAAAGGAGCATAAAATCAAATTTTCACACCCTGAATAAAATATGAGAACATATATTTGACACATACATCATATATTTATCTTGTCACACACTACAAAATATCCTACATATAAAATTCACGAGAATTATAAAAAAGAGGAAAAAAATGTAATCGGAAGACCTTTTAGTCTTTATCACCGCGACTAAACAGTCTAATCTTTTAAATCTCATGTTCCCTACATTTCTTAGTTTTAAAGCAAACAAAAGAGGAAAAAGACTTATTCAAAGTCGATTTAATACATGCATTTTCTTCAGCCCGGAGTATAAGAGATAAAAAACACCTAAAAGGCTGAATTCTTTTATCTCTTTGACGCCAGAAGCTCTTGAAAATAGAAAAATAAAAAAAAGTCACAACTAACGGTGTGGGAAATTTCTTCCTTTTCTTTTTTTGATAACCTCTTCTCTTAAAAGAGTCCCCTCGTAGTTCTCATCGTAATTTATCTTCGCTTGAAAGCTTTCCGTATCCTTAAGAAATGCTATTTTGTATTGATGGATATTTAAATTGTTAAATTTAGATTGATGAAACCCGTTCCACATATAAAAGAATGGCCTGGCTCTCTCTCTCTTACGAAAAAAGAGATTTCTGACCGTTATCGGTATAATCTAGTGGAGGGATAAATTTGCAGGGAAGTGAAGTGAAATGATGTAAGACCCTGATAGATAAAAAAATTAGAAGAAAAACAAAAAGAAAAAAATTGATCGGGGAATGTGTTTTGGTTATCTTGAAAGAATTATAACACCTTTTAACTTTTATGTAGGTGATTGGATCCAGTATAATTAAGAAAGATTAATTGGTTTTCTGTCTCTTAAATTTTAAGAATGGATAATATTTGTGTATGTGTGCATTATGTTTTAGCAGTTTATATCATTAATTACATAACTATTTGGATTTTATTGTTATAGTATTTAAAAAAAAAACCATAGAAGGAATTATAATGAATCACACCATTCATTCAGTATTGAATCATGTGTTTAGGGATTGCAATACCGGTATACCGAGATACCGAATACCGGTATTGTGAGCCATTTGCACAATTTTGCAATACCGGTATTTACTAGAATTTTTTTATATATTTTCCACTATATGTTCAGGGATCACTAATCTTGCAAAATAGTATACGTTTTTGTTTTTATGTCTCCCTAACGCGCGAAATTAATTAGACTGTGAATATAAAGATGCATCGTACAATCCAGAGAAGTCATAAAAAATGTGAATTATGCAAGGAAGAGGCCTCAGAGCTTACAGCTCAGAGCGATACCGCACTCACGCCGGATTCGTAGTCTGATATTCGTAACTGTGAAAAATAGGTTGTAGTTGTGAAAAATGCGTAAAACTTCGATATCTTTTAAAATGAGGAGTTAGTTTTTTACATTGTATTTGCATAGCATCCTGATTTAAAAATAAAAAAAGAGACTAACCAGTTCAAATTTAAACCAGTTTATAGTAAATTTTCTTAAAATTTTTTACCCATAAATTTTATTTACACTCAGAAGAATTCGGTACAGTTATCGAAGATGATTATGTCACTAATGTCGATAGTGAAAGAAATTGTATCTTGAACAAAAGTTAGAATTATCAATAACCATAAACACTTCAACAAACCAAAATACAATATAGAAATAAGCTATATCCAAAACCATCCGGCGAGAAATCAATTTATTTGAAGATGAGACATTTAGAGGTAAATACTTGGAAAAATATAACAATACCACCAACTAGCGTAGATGCCGAAAGAGCGTTTTCGACGGCTAGTAATTTTTGCACATAATTACGTTCCAAGCTTAATAACAGTACCGTTAATGCATTGTGTTTTTTAAGATCACATTTCAAAAATTTGTAGTAGTGCCACAGACTGAATAGTGATAGTTACATTTTTTTGTGATTTAAATAAATAAGATATTTCTTTACTTCTTTGTGATTCTTGATATACTGTTATAATTTAAAAATTACAAATTAATTTTTTGAGATATTTACACTTTTTAATAAAACTAGCGAATAAAACAAAGAAACACCTGTATTTTCTTTCTTTTCCTATAACTTCTATTAACGGTATTAAATCCGGTATCCCGGTATTAAGATCTAAAAAATACCGAACACCGGTATTGAACTTTTGGTCCGATATTGCAATACCTACATGTGTTCTATATAAACTATGTTTATGTATATTATGAACTATATTTATTATTATTCTAAATCAGGGGTGGCAACCTATGACAGGCGCGCCACTTGTGGCACGCTGCACAATTCTCAATGGCACTCTGCACTACTCAACAAATTTGTCAATTTTTAAGTGGTTGGAAGATGAATTTGTAATGGAACCTATTTGACAAACATCCCCAAAATTATGGATATTTACGAAATTACGAAAAAATCTGAAAGGTAACTCCAAAGATAAATTTATAGCAGTTTTGTAAATAATTGAATGTCATTGCTGCAGGGATTTGATTGTTTGAAGAGAGAAAATTGCATGTACTCTGCTTTCCGCTTTTGATTTTTACCTATCTAAGTAAAAAATCTTTTCTCTTATGAAAAATATTTCAGGTTCGCCAAGATATGGTTTCACAACTGAATGCTCAGAATCGTGTCACAAATTGAAAGTCACATCGTATACCCCTGATACTGCGATATGAAAGTTGAACTGTACAAGCACTAGGTTCCTCTTAAAATATTTATCTTTTTGTTTAACTATGAGGAAGTGAAATGCTTATATTTTATGTTGTCTATTTCTTATTTCAACAAATATGTTTAAAAATACATAATATATGTAGAATTTTAATTTTTTTGTTTCTATTGAAGAAATAGTTATATCTTACGCTATTTATTTTCATGTTAAAAATATATTATAAATGACACACAAAAAAAAGTCGTTATATAATAAAAATATACATTATTAACCTCTATTCTCTAACTCTGCATGCACTATTTCGGGAATCAATTTTTTTTCAAAAATGGCCTGTGTGGCACGCTGAATTATGTTGGTAGATTGATTTAGTACGCCACAGCTAAATGGTTTCTAAGACCTGTTATAAACTATGCCATACAGAGAAAATATTAACCCACTTAGGAATTTATTTGCAAAGTACTTATGCAAAATAACATATTTCAATTGCTTCTTGAGGGGAACAAATAAATAGATTTTATAAACGAACAAACAAAAAAGATGAAAAAAATTTATTTAAATATGCATTATCGTTTTCATTTTCATTGAAACCTATAATACAATTTATATTATGACATTTGTCAAAATATTTATAGAAATAATAAAGTAACAGAAATGTAAGCGAACCTATAAAAAATAAATTATGTCGGGAATTAATTATTAACATTATTTTCAAAAGCAATACGAGGACTACTGGTGAACGGACTTCGTATTTTTGAGTCACGGTTAAATGACGGGGATGACGCAGAGTAATCTCAAAAGAAAATTAATGAAAAAAATCGGCTGTAATCATAAATGTTTCTAATTATAATTCATTTAAGATAATCAAAACAATTATCTCAAATGATAATTAATTTGAGTTTATCAAAATAATTATATCAATTTATAATTTGTTTGAGTTTATAAAAATAAATTTCTCTAGTGATAATTCATTGAAGCTTATCAAAATAATTATCTCAAGTGATAATTCATTTGAGTTTATGTAATTCAAATCAATTAACTAAGTTTATCAAAATAAATTTCTCAATTAATAATCCATTGGAGTTTATCAAAATAGTTATCTCAAATGGATATTGTATATATAATATTCATTTAAATATATAATATCACTTGGGATAATTATTTTGATAAAATCCAATGAATGCATAATTGTTGTTGTTGTTACTTATGACACCAGATCGACAGTACCATCAGATCAAGACTTGTTAAATTCATCATGGCAAAGGGCTATACATACTCCTGTCGTTGGTTGTAGCTTTGATCAGCATCCAAGTGACAGTGCGATTTGGCTCGATTTCACCCCAATATTGAGGGAGAACATCCTGGGGGGTGGTCAGGGGTCTCCCACTTCTCTTCCCCTTCCACCAACCTCTCGAAAGGACTTGCAGCTCGACGATTATTTAGGTATCCCCATGCCGCGAAGATTACAAATATCCTTGCTTTCTCCGGGATTCGAACCCTGGCCCAACGGTACAAAGGTCAGTGTAATTAACCACTATACTCGGTGGGTGGAGAATATATGATTAAATATTTTTTAATTGAATATTATATATTATTCATTAGAGTTATGTAATTCAAATCAGTCAATTCAACCTATCAAAATAAATTTCTCAAATGACAACACATTGGTGTTTATTAAAATAATTATCTCAAAAGATAATTCATTTGAGTTTATCGAAAAATTATCTCAAATGGTAATTCATTTGAGTTTATCGAACGATTATCTCAAACGCTAATTCATTTGAGTTTATCAAAGTAATTATCAAATGTTTTAACTCGTTTGAGTTCATCCAAATAATTATCTCTCAAATAATTTATCTTAAAAATTAAATTCTTTTCCTTTCTTCCAATAAGTCATCAAATTGCCAAAAGAAATTCAAATTTATTTTCTGAGGCGCGTTGCATTTGATTCAAACTAGATCAAACAGTTTCTAACAGACGAAATGCGGAGTGAAATAGCCTTGGCAAACGAAAGCAAAAAGACAAATTAAAACCCTCTCAAATCCCAAGACAACTCCATATCGAATCCACGCAAGAGAAATTCCATTTCGTTTGAACACCCGAGCGATTAAAACGCGAGAAGGAAAATGAAGTCCCTAAAAGTCAAACTTCATAAAGCCAAGTTTGGGTTAATGACAAACCTCTCACTCCCTTATTTTGTGCGATTCTTCTTTCTCCAGCGGCATTAATCTTCCACAGCAAAAGACATTAAAACCAAGTCCTAACGGAATAATTAAGAAAGGTCGCGTCCCGCTTTAAAGCCTACTTAAAGCCACATAAAGCAGTCCTGGAGCTGAAAACACTCCGGCGCTGGTGATTTTGTGCCAGAATGGAAACAGGAGCTTCGCTAGAAAGCGTGGTAATTATTTCGCATCGGTCGTTAAGTAGTCGTAAGCAGTCTTTTGGCGGGAAAAGGAAACTCTTTTGTTCGACATTCTTGAACAACGTCTACTAAGTGTGTCCGGATCGGGAGAGCTTTTCCTTTTGGATCTTTCCAAGTTAATTATGCCTTCCTTTTGTCTCTGCCGAAAAGATCGTTTGGTCGGAATGAAGTGGGAATTCAAAATATTCGATAGTCGTGTTCCTCGAATTATCTGGAAACAAAGGAAGAAGGCAATTTTCCGCTCGCGTTTCTAAAACTCCGGTGGGTTTAAGGACACGTCTCCTTCCTTAAGTAGTTAGGAGAAGGACAATTGTCTTAAGGAGTGGGAAATAAAATTAAGTATTGTTTGGATATCATCAGTAATGGTGAGCCGCAAACCAATAAAAATGGCGCGTCTGTCTTTGAAAGGAAATTCCCCCGAATTTAGGATTCGATACAATATAGTGGCGTTAACTTAGTTTCAGAACATTGGAGAAATATGTATTGTTCGAAAATAAATATTTTGAAGATGACCTTAAGTATATATCTAGTTATTTTGTGAAAAGAATATTGTGTAATTTAATATTCAAAGTATGGAATAGAAAGATGATATACAGCTAATATTTCAGCTATGCATACTTTTCAAAATGAAAACAGAATTATAATTGAGATTCGAACAGGAAAATCAGCTAAACTTAAAAAAAAAAAAACATTTTTAAAAATAATAATAAAATTGCTTTTACATAAAATCTGAATACATGCAAAATATTTGATTGTATTACACAGAAGGTAAGACTAAAATTACACAATAATATTGTTTATATTATTATAAATTTCTTCTAATCTGAACCCCTAGCATACCAGACTGTGCTTTCTACTATCCTTTGAAATCCTAGATTTCTACAGATATTGACCTTGATGTTACGACGCACATTCCATTGTTCCTTTTGACACTGAATAAGGCACAATTCCGTTCGTGTTTCGTTTTCACTTTCTAAAGTTTGTACAAGTATTTTGTTTTGTTTCGTTTACTTTTACTTTTTCTTGCCAATAAGGCGTTTTCTTTGGATTTCAACGAAAGTGATACTGAATAAGAGTATTTGCCGGAAACCGATGAATACGACAGTGACTCTGATACGGGTTTACATATTTATGATGAAGAAGATGAAGAAAGGGAACACACGAAAATGCAATATACTTATATAACGCATGTGGAAAAGCCTTTTGGTCCAAGGAACATTTCAAGCAGTATTAGCAAGAAAAATAATTTTAAAAAATTGTAATTTTCCTTTTTTCCCCAATTTTTTGTAACCCAGACATTTGGTAACTTAACTTTTGTAATTTTATACAATCCCAATAAAAGAAATTCTACCTTGTAATGTTTCCTGTACTGGTTACACTGGTTGTACACCTAAATAAGCCATGTATCCACATGAGGTTACAATAGAATTTTGCCCTATACATGTCATACACCCGCTAGTGGTTACATAGTACGCAAAAGATTAAGTTTTATACAATTCAATACAATTTTACAAAAAAGCAATTCATGTGTTACATTAAATATTTTTCAAATATATGTAACACATGAATTGTGATTTTTATGTATAGTATACCTTAAAATATTTATTTTATTTCATTGTAAAACAGAAATAAAAATAGTTTTCGTCATTTTTAAATCGTCTGCAATATTTTTGTCCAATTTAAAATAAAATTTTGAGTGTGCTTTTCGTTAAAATAAGATATAAAAATTAATTTCAATGTTATTCAGTACTTTTTGATAGGAAATCTATTATAGAATATGGATTTTAATATTTATTCAATAGTCTTTAGTTGGAAATTTAATCGAACGGATTCAAATTTTTATCCTATTGTACCATGTTTTTATCAAAGAAATAACACACGAGATATTTACGATTTCTTAAATCTTTTTTATTATTATTATTATTTTTAAAAATGTTTGCAAAAAACCTTTTTTTATTATTTTGCTAAAACTTTTCTTAAATAATTTCGTTTTCGATAGTTTTCTTTAAATATCTTAACAAAATTTAAACTTCATAAAAAGACCAATTGGGAAATCATATATCTTGGAGAACTCTGTAAGGAAGATCTTATTTCATCAAAATTATTTCAAAAATGAATTTCTTTAACTCGCATTGCAATGAATTTGATTTGCAATTTCCTGTGTAATTTCTTGAAACACATGTCGGTAAAATACCCCGTTACCCTTACGGGTCCAATGTTCAGCATACTTAAAAAAATATGCAGTAACGCATATTTTTTTCTAAATCATCTTAAGGAAGACAGCTAAACAAATAACAAATAATTGGTTCAATTTTAGGTTCCAATACAAGTTAAAAGCAAAAATATTTTTAAAAAGTTATAAAACTAATTAAAAAGTAGATAAAATAAAATAAGTTAACTTTATCGATTGAGAAATATTATTTTGTATGGATATTGAAGATATTGTATCATTTAGAAAATAAATAAAATTGATTTATATTGATAAAGATTAAAAATGTTAATTTATTCCATTTTTAATTTCGTGAAATTTAGGTCACAATCTTTTGGGATCATTCCTCACAGGAACAAAATACGAGGCTTAAAAATTTCGAACAAACAAAAAAATTAATCGAATAAAATGAACAACTTAAAAAGCTACAGAAAAACAAATATTTTAATTAAAAAAATATATGTATAAATTAATTAGACAGAGAATAAATTACTGCATGAATTACACACAAGTAAAAATTAAATCATGTATTTTTTCCCCTGCTTTTTTTGTTTCTGTTTTTTTATGCGGCAAGCCAGAAATCATGAAAAAAAAAACGAAATATTTGATTCACATTTTTGGCCGCCATATTATTGAAAATGAAACAATTACTTATGAAATAAAAGTAAATTAGTTAATGAGAAAATTAATTAGTTTATAAATTAATATAGTAAATCTATTTACTAACAATTAAAAAAATAGGTATTTTATTTCAACTTAATGTAAGAAATTTAATGAATACTATTAATTCTATGAAGTACTACAATTGGCAACAAAATTCATACATATTTTTTTTTTATTAATAAATTTCTGGCTTCAGTCATAAAATCTCCAGAAGTTTTTAAACTCCAATCCAGAATGTTTACAATAACAACTCTCCATTTCGACAACAGATGGCGGTAGGTATTCCATGACGAATCGAAAGAATTTTCATCCTGTTATGGTTCAATAAAAGGATTAAAAGAAAATAAAAATAAAAAATCAAGTTCTCTTACACCACTGGCTGCAGTAAGTCGAGGGAGGGGGGAGTGAATCATGAAATTATTCTGAGTTACGTGTCTGTCGTGCTTGGCGATCAAGAGTATTGAATTAATATTTTCTCAACCAATGCAGCTATTATTACCATCAGCTGCCGCCGAATTTTGATATTGACAAATCGTTTGCGCGCGGCAGAATTAGCATTCTCTTTTGTGGGGAACTTTTTTTCAATGTTTTATTCTTTTTACGTGTCAGTAAAAGAATTAGGTAATATTTCTCGCTCAAAAGAGAAATGAGTTCTCGAATGTTTTTGTTTTGGTTATTATGAAAACAATTTTATATTTTGTTGAAGCTCTTCCGAGTGTTTTTAATAATTTGCTTAACACTTGATTGAGAGAGATGAGAATTGATGTGTTTTATTGGAATTTTTTTAAATGAGAATAAAAAAGTTAAATATAACAAAATTACAGCGTTATATACCGTTTTTATGTAAAATTAAGATATGATTTCAAAATGTTTATTTGGATAAGATTTACAACAGTAAAAATGAATATAAAAAGTAACCATAATTGTGCACAAAAAGTTATTTCTTGTTTATTTTACTGGATGTGATGCAATATAATATGCACAATAAAAGGCCAGGATAAAAAACTACAATAAGGTTTGGTAAATTATCCTTTATAATTGCATATTAGTTGTAAAATAATTCGGAAAATATAATTAATCATCAATTAATTTGTTTTATTTTGTCAAGTTATGTTTTTTAATGCCGTAGATCATTATTTATATAAAAATAAATAAATAATATAGATTTCACTTTTAAAATATTGCACGAATCTCTGTAGTATAAAAATTGCATTTACAAATACATAATAATACTTCTTAAATATATAATTAAAGTTGTAACTAGTTGTTCGTTGTCATTACAGAATATTCCTAAAAATTAAATGCAAATAAACTGCAACGAATTTTAAATTTTCGAACAACAACAAAAAAAATTAATAACATTGAAACAAATTTTAATTTTAATTTCCTACATTTAGCATCAGTAAACTTTGAAGAGTTGGTGTTGTTTTATAGGGCATATACAAAAAAAATTTTAAGTTATTAGTACCAAAATCTTTAATAAAAATTTTTGATTATCAGGATTTTTAAAAAATCTACTATTGGCCTTGTATGTTTTTACAGGTTCCCACTGTACTTCTATGTTTTTAATAAATGATTTATACCAAAAAATATTCTTCCCAAGCTAAGATCAATGAAAGTTATACAAAAGATAAAATAATATAAAGAAACAATAATAAAAATAATTTCAATCCTTAGACGAGTACCCAGCATCACAGTGGCGTAACGTACATACAGCATCGTGGTTAGTTGTCAAGATACTAGGGGACCTAAATAGGGTTTGCAATCCCATCTTCCTTTTTTATTCTCAGGATTTCGGAATTGCATTACCGAGAATCTTGTGTTTCTGTTAATAATAATAATAAAATAAAAAAAATAAATAAAAAAATTTTAAAAAGAAGCTCGACTCTGTTTCAACCAACGTTTCATCGTTCAAACGGCTTCTCATTTTTGTTACAAATTGTCCTTCCGAAGAAAATGCTCTTTGAGACTCTACACTAGTAAGCTTTATAGTCAATAAAAATAGGAGTATGTTCTTTCGAAGCAGTCACCACGTCTCCATCCATTTTCAAAAATAGACATTTCTTTTTGAATTTTTGATGAGTGTCTCAAATCTAATAGGCTGCATTGGTGCATATCCTTCTTTGATAACTTTATCTAGTTCTTCTGCTACACTTAATGATTTTTTTGTACAAATTGATTCAGTTACTGAATCAAAATGTTAATCAATGAAAGAGAAGACCCAGTTGCATAAGCTATTAGTAATGCAGTGGGATTTGAAGCGTCAAGTCTTTCAAGTAGGTCCACTATTAATTTACGGCATTTAATTGAAGAATAAATTGTGAAAAATCTATTCTTGAGACCTTACTTATATTATTGTGTAAGTATTGCAGTAAACCACTCAAACCTGTGCGACGTTCTCCCCGAGAAATGAGAGCTGCATATAATTTTTTATGTAGCGCTTATAATTGCATCAAAAAAAATCTGCGTACATATTTCATAATATATATATATATATATATTCTGAAAATCAAATTCTTAGAAGATATGGATGAGAAAAAAAATTTCAAAATATAATGCAGACAAAAAAATTAAATCCCAGGATTAGCTATTTCAATACCAGGATTTCGGGATTTGAAGAAACACCGGGATCCAGGGGCTGCAAACCCTAGACCCAAAAGCTGACTGATGCCAAGTTCGTAACCTTGGTAAGATCCTGTTAAGGGGCCTGAAACCTGACTTTCCGGGGGAGGGGCTAATATTCTCTTTTACGCCACTGCACATCATGGTAAATGTTTTTATAAGGTGCTTCTTGTTTCTTGTTTTATTTTTGTGTTATATGCTTCTCTACAAAAGCTCAAAAGTTTATAAAAATATAATACATTTATATATTTTTTTACGAAATGACAAAACTGTTTCACGCATTCTCCCCCCTCCCCCCAAAAATACGCTAAATATTTTTAGGATCGGTTGGCAGAAACAGGAGGTCTCATAGTTAGAAATCCGTGACATTCTAACATTTTAGATATTTTTTTATTACTTCTCATAGTATATTACACATTCAATAGATTAAGGACGTATAATTCTTTTACATGAATTTTAAATTTTATTTTCAATTCATCAAAACCGTGCATAAATTTTTTTAAACACAAATGAAAAGTTTTCCACTTTCAAGCGCAATATTGCATTAAACCAGTGGCGCACATAAGGTAGTAGTCCCCGGGTCCGGACACCTCCCCCACACACATAGTCCTTGATTTTATAATTCTATATGTATAGTACGTAAAATTAATTATTTATTATTAATAATTAATTTTTTTAATTAATGCTAATTATTTATTTAAGAATTTATTTTTGTATTGTTTTTTGTTCCCGACAATCGATAAAATAAAAAGAACATGTTTGGCAGCGAATTGTGGTATGATACGAGAATGGTGGAATTTCGACCCTGGCCTCCCCTTTTGAAGAATTCCTGCCTGCGCCACTGCATTAATCCATTACATATTTTATAAAATAGGAATATTCCTAGGCACACTAAGCAAATAAAAAGAAACTTTTACGAATTTTTTTTTAAATATCCTTTTCATCATATTAATAAATAACAAAATTTTCATAAAACATCTTACAAAAATGAATATCTCCCCAACTCATCATCTAAGAGAAACAACCAAGCAAACAAAAAACACTGCAATCAAATCATCGCTTTTTCTCCTCTATTTACATACCGAAAAAGCGTACACATTACCCAAAAAGGCAAAGAGGGAGTGACTTATCTCTGTATTTTTCTTCCTATTCTCTCCTGACCTTTTGTTACTATTGAAAGGGGAGAGGAAAGAGACAGAGAAACGTGTATCTGTGTCCAAACATAAGGTGAAGAATCGATTGAGCAAAGAAGAGAGAACAAAAACCTTCCACAAATGGAATTGATATTTCCTTTCCACCTCGGCCTAGAAATTAATCACGGTTGATGTGACTTTTTTGTTTTCCGTATCGATTTCATCGATACAATGGAAGTTCGCTATCGATTCTTTACGGATTGTCACATTGCTCTCTCGCGTGCCTTCTTCGCCGGGGGCTCAGATTGCTTAAGGGTTTGTGGGTTGTCAAATTTTTGTTTATATGTAAACGATTTCAGAGGAATAAAATAGAAATTAAAATAAGATCCCACAAATATATTTTAATATTCATTACAAGGATCTGGAATAAGAATAATCCGAAAAACTGTAACCTATTGGAATGCTAACAGTTCTACAAAATGGATTATATATAAAAATTTTGATTAATATAAATTTAAATGTTTATAATAATGTTTTGTTTCTCTCCTAATACACACATAAGCAATTTATGGAAAAAGCATTTTACATATATTGGTTGAATTTATTGCATCAAAGCATGTCCGAAAAATGAGTTAAAAGGCTTTGTGAGAAACTAAAAGTAAAATAATATCGAAAATTTTCATGAATTTATGTACAAATGCATAGTTGGGGAGGATCAAAAAAATTTTTTTTCTAAGAACTTCGAATTCTACCTTTGCGGAAAGGATGTTCAATGGTAGTGGTGTTCTCTCAACTCGTGGTTCGCTAAAGGCATTTAATGTCTCCACATTTTAATTTGAGGCAATTTCAAGAAAAATAGCTTGTCGTAAAAATACTTTTTCTTTTCCATTTTGTTGTTTAAAACGTTTCATTAATATTTTTGACTCCCATTTAAGCAAAAATGTTCTAAAAACGATGAATAAGAGTTGAAGAGTTGATGAATAAGAGAATGATAAAGAGTTACTAATAAATTAATTCAAAGTGTTGCAAATCAGTTCCACACTGTAAGTTAGTTTTATATTACAAATCCTATAATTCATATTTTTTGACAATTCAATGAACGTGCTGACTGGCTTGCAAAAGAAGCTACAAAATTAAGTTTTTTGATTCCTATGAGCATTCCGAAATCATATTATAAAAATATTTTTAAGGAAAAAATTATTTCTGAGTGGAATAAATTATATCAAATATCAAATAATGCGCTCTTCACCAAGGAATTTATTCCTTCTATTCAGAGACGTTTAAAGGCTAAACACTTTCAACCTAATTTTATACTTACCCAGTTTCTAACTGGGCATGGAAACTTTAAAGCCTATTTGAAACGCTTTAATTTGTCGCCTACTGACCAGTGTTCTTGCTCCAGTGACTCAGTCCAGGATGTCAAGCATCTAATATTTGCTTGTGCTAAATTCTCTTCCGAAAGACGTACTCTCATGAATTGCCTACAAAAGAACAATATAGCGTGGCCTCCTCCTTTCTCTGCCTTTGTTCAGAGCAAGTCTTCTTTTACATCGTTTTGTGCATATATTAATAGCATTTTTTCTCGTATTGTTTAGATTGTCAATTTAAATTTTTTTTTATTACTATTTCATTATTTTGTGTGTGTTTGCTAACAATTACTGTGTATGTATGTATCTCTCTCTGGTTTTTTTTGAAAGTGCGTATATATATATATGTCTGTGTGTATATTCTTAAGTATTTGCGTGTATGCATGCTTTTACGCATTTGTATTTTGAAAATCTTATTCTGATCACACATGTGCTTCCAAACCTTCACCATTGTATAATTTTAATTACTGAATGTCTCCGTTTTTGCATGTGAGCAATGTTGTATTTTGTACTGTGTTTATTGTATTTGCATCCCGTCTTGTTTCTTTTTACCTTTCGATTTCCCATTTGTGCTTGTATCCCTGTACTTAAGACTTCCTACCACTATTGATTGAGTATTGACTTACGTTTGTAAGCCTTGTGTTATACTTGTTGGCACACAAGGAGTCTACCTAGAGTCTCAAAAAAAATATTCAAATTTATTTAAATATAAAGTTAAATGTTATTCAAAATTAAGCAATTAAGTTAAAATTCAATAATACGTTTTGAATTGACCCCTATTATGTATATAAGTAATTAAGAAAGAATAACTTATGTATACTAATTAGGAAGCACTGTAGGCGAATTTTTTTGTCCCACATTATCCTATAATAATTATAATCCATTATGCATTCACTACCTTAACTTCAATGGTTAACTTAAATGCCTATACATTAGAACAAACACATATAATTTATTCTTTTATCAAATTAAAAATAAATAAATGTTATAACGTTAAAAATTATTTTTCATCGTAATTATCATTAAAAAAGATGCACCGAGTTCTCAACGCGTTTCCAACTAACCTCTTGGCAAATCTATTTTACGGATTGTTTGATTGATTTCAGAATTTCTCCTTATGTAAGAACCGTGATCTGCTAATTAGGATTGCTACTTAAAGAGACATGAAGTGAGAAAGGTGAGAATGTTGAAACTGTAATTGTAAGGAGAGGTTTTTGTAATTGTAAGATGTGGTGACTGGTGATTACTTGTTAGAATTGGTGAGTTAAAGTATGACCTTTGAATCTACGTGCCGATTGTGTCAGGACTAACTCTGAATTTGGAACCTGCGGGGCTGTTCCTTAAAGCTTCGTTTATGAGATGTTAAGCTTTATTATTAATGGTTACATGTGTTTACCTTTAAGATATTGTATTTGGATTAAAAGGGTACCAAGACATGCTTGAAAGAGTAAAATGCCAAAATTAAGACTCTATGGGACATATGATTTTAAAAAGTTCCAATAGAGCTCAGATTTTTCTTCTTCTGGTTTTAATAAAATATTTTAATCTTTCTGTAAAAATAAAAAAGTAATTTATTAGCTAAAAATTTTTTTTTCAGTTTAATTTAAGTTGGACATAATTCTTGAGATTTTATAATGCTTACTTTTGTTTAGGTACCATTTTTTAAAAAGGTATCTCTTAAATATGTAAAATATTTTTTCACACGTATAAAACAATATACAGAATACAGCAAACCTATTCTATTAGTAAAATATTTGTATAGTTTCTTTAAAAAATTATAAAGCTTTGTAATTTTGAAAATTTTTCTCACTGCCCCCCCCCTTTTTATACATAAAACTATTTTTTAAAAACTATGTACTACATAGGCTTTTTAAAAAAAAATTGGGTTCACTATATGCACGGGTATCTTGTATAGAAGTATGAAAAATTTGAAACCATATAGTGCAATAGGTTTTTTTAAAGGTGTGCCTAGAGGCAAAAAATTATGCTTCGGAGAAAAAGTGAAAAAACTAAATCTAACAATGTTTTTACATATTACACAATTGATTAATATTTTTCTGCCTATTTTTATATACCTCATCATGATACTTTAAATATTCTCTAGAATTACAAAAAAAATTAATTTAAAAGCCTTTTTTTCTGTTATAGCTGAAAATGTGTGTGTGTGAACATAATTTTATCAAACATATTTTCGCTTAGGCACAATTTTTTATACAAATATTTTTCGAATAAATAAAATATTCTATGTACATATATAAAACAATGAACAAGATCTAGTCAAATAGTTTTGTGATAAAATAATTGTTTAATTTCCTTTGAAAAAAACCATAAAATTTTAAAGTTTTGAAATCTCAAATTTTTTTCCTTTTTTTTTCTTGTAAAATTAATTTTTCAAAAATAAAAAATTAGACATTAAAAAGAAAAAACAATCTTTGCTACTTTAAATCAAAAACAAATTAATGGCTTACGCCCATTAAACACAAGAGGAAATATTTTGTAAAATATATCATAGGAGGCGTGATCATTTGTTTACATTTTAATAATTTCTTTAAATATTTTAAGGTTATTTTATCAAAGTAGAGATATAATTGCTGTACGATTTTAGATTCAGAAAAGTATGCACTATATTTGTTTAATGCTAAATTTTAAAAATCGATTTTTTTATTGTGTATAATGTCCTGGTTTCCCCTTTCGAATCTTCTCCGTTACAATAATACAAATCCCAGTTCATTTCAAGTTGATAGATAAACATCAAAATTATTACAAGACAAGATTAGGGGGACTTTTAAAGTTCTTAACGAAATATAAATTGCCTAAAATTTTTGAACATAATTTTTTGTCTCACTTAATTTTCGGGAATCAACTATTGAAATTCTCATTAATTTTAAGTACAAGGGAATATTTCAAATGAAAATGTGATTTTCCTGAATATAATTGGTAAATTTATACTATTAGAGAAAAAAAGGTGAATAACAGTTTGAAAGTATTATTATTATGGAGGAAATTTTACATTAATATGAATTATATTTAAAATTAAAACGTTTGTTGAAAGTTAAAAGGAATGAAAACTAAAGAAATAAAAATGCTAGTAAAATATTAAAGATATGATTGACATCTATAATTACGGAAAGTAATTAAATTCTTATGCATGCGTTACTTATTTTGTTTCTTCTGAAAAAAAAGTTTATTTTCTGCTTCATGTGTGGCATTGAAATTGATTGCTTATGCAATGTGCTTTCAAATTGCTTCGTTTTATTTTTGCATTCATAAAATGAGCCAGTATTTACTATGCGAATTTTTAATTACGGATGAACAGGCGTTCAATAGAAAAAGGAAAATATAAATATATGCAGGTTTAAAAAAGAAGAAAGAAAGTGGAAAGATTGTCTTTCTACTTCATTTTTTTTAAATAAAGAATTTTACATTTGAATGGACTGCACATGCTGTGGTAATAAATTCTATAATGATCAATTTCACTGTATAAAATAAAATTAACAATACTACTAGATTACTTTTTCAATTCGATGAATTCAAGTTTTTTATCAATAATCTAAACAGATTTTCATTAAAAATTCATCAAATTTTTATTGTGTGTCTCATTTAGTTACCTTTTTTGTATAACTTCAAATGCATATGTCTTTTTCGGGAAAATGGCAACATTTGTGTAATCTTAGTTTAATTTATTTAATATACAGAAACAATTAAAATTCCACAAATAAGATTAAACATCAAATTTCTTTCTTTGTTGCCAATTGCTTAATTGCAATTTGAATTAAAATGCTTTAAAATAAACTGTTCTGTGTACCAAGAAAATATTTATATGAAAAATCTGAAACGAATTTTACATGCTTCTGTAAAAATGTAGAATGTTTTAAAAAATTACTCTCATGTTTTGATACACATAATTTATTACGTCTGGAAATATTCATGAATATTTACTATAATGACGATATAAAATTTTCCACAGATTTGTTCAAGATACCAGAAACCTTCTTGGATAAACATTACACGTTTTAAAACATACGAAAATCGTGGTTATAATACTGAAATATATATATATGAAATATTGGATTAGAATGTGTATGTGCATGGTACTAAGTTAGTTTCATATATTACATCGAAAGAAAGTGAAAAATATTTTAAATTTCCTTGAGAATTCTGCTAAATTTTATTTTCCATGTCTGCAGATTCTCAATGCAATTTATATATGTATGAAGATATATTTTTATTTATTTACTTGATAAATCATAAATTTCTAGTAGTAGCAATGCAGTTAAATTCCTAATATAATAAAAGTAAAAGCAAGCTATATTTTATATGCATTGGCTTAAAGATGCTGTATAATATATTAGAAATATTTTTAATAGTAAGGGAATCTTATCTATTGGCAGTATTTATGGTATAATAATCTTATTGGCAGTATTTATGTAACAGAATTGCATTTTTACATGATTGAGGTAACCGACTACTTGCGACAACTTTTAAAAAAAAAATGGAGATTTGGGGATTTTTTTGTGATTTTTAGATTTGTTTATCACATTTTAAGAAAAATATGCTAAAATTAAAAAGAGAAAAAGAAATTATTACTAAAATGGGAAAAAATTGGGAAACATTTACAAAAAATAACATAAACGGGGGCCTATTTTGTACCAAAAGTTTATGAACAAATTTTCACTTTTTCAATTCTGATGTGTCGCTATGTTATTCATTTTTGAAATGACCTTTCAGGATAAGAGATATTTTAATTTTTACAAAAACTAGAGTACTTTATCCTAGTTATTATATGAAATTGCTTAAAAAACAATGATTATATTAACATAAGGGACTGTAAATTTTGTAACAAAACAGTGATTGATAAATCTGAAGGTTAAAACACTTCTACTATTATGCAGAACATACACAAAAAAATTCAGTCATTTATTTTCAAAACTTTTTTGAGCAATCACTGTCCCCGTTTGAGCATTTTCAAAAAAAAAAAAAAAAAAAAAAATTTGTGAGTAAAACGCGTTACATCTTGTTTAAAGTAATGGGGCATTTGCTTTTATTAAAACACTTGTAGTTTTTGTTCTAGTGAACGGAAAATAATAAACTTGATATTTTTTAACACTAATAAGATGAGACCTATAAAATAAAATCATAAAAAAATTTGTCAATTTTTGGCGAAATTCACAATTTTAGGATAGTGGGATACCTTAATAACGAAGTCGTTATAAAAAAAAAAGTGTAACATCTTTCAAACATAAAATGATTATATTCTACTTATTAAAGTTTAAAACAATGAGACACAAAAGGCATTATAAAAAATTAAATTTTTTTACCTTGGTGCCCTAGATCGTCAACTAGGGTTTGGAACGTATTTTCAGGTCCCCGGAAACTACAATGAAAATACGCCCGGTAATTTAGGACCAAGGTCGGATGATGGAAGCGACATTTGTGCTGGTTCCCCATTATTTAGTTATGCAAGAATTTGATTTTATATTTTTAATTTGTATACATGACCATTTTTTCATTCTTGTGTATTTCCTAGATTCACTTTCCTCATATCACCAATGATAGTCTAAGAAATTTCAGATAGTGAAAATGATTTCGAAAAAGTATTAAATTATAAAAATAAATGGTAATTTATTTAAAAAGTGTATTTTTACTGTCAATCATTATTTAAAATGCTCCAATTAAATCCCTTCTATCCTATTAAGAGGTCATATATTTCAAAACGTAGATAGATCCTTATTCAAAGAACTATTCCGTAGTGTTGATCGAAATTTTTTTTCAAAATTTCAAAACGTACTTATGTGGAAAAGATGCCGTCTGTTATATAAATGAAAGAAAAAACAATGTAAGAAATTAATTTGTACGGTAAGTATTACTATAAAGGGAATGACGTTTAGGTATTAGAGTTTTCTGTAATAAAAAATCGAAGGAATTTTCATTTAAGAAAAGTAGGTATTTGAGTATCTTTTAACAATTATTGCGATGTGAAGACTCCTACTCAATAGTTATAAGAAAAAACATGTGCGCATACACACACATTTAACAAGCTTTTTTTAGAATCAATTTTTTTAAAAAATAAAAAGCCTACAATAGAAATGGCAGTACGTGATAAAGCGAGAGAAAAACGTGGATTGGACGGATTCGATTATACGGGGTGAGATAGCTGGGGCTATGAAATGTGTGTGTGTTGCAATGTGCATTGCACTATTCAGTACTCATTTATCAATGATCATGATTTTGGGGGGATTTTTATTGAAGAAAACTAATTTTATTTTGAGCCTAAAAAGATCTAAACAAAATAGAGTTTCTTTCCAGTTTTTTTTCTTGGAAAATTCAACCCCTTTGTGGTAATATTAGATTTTGAAATTATTTCTTATATAACTATTTTTCTCCCAATCTTCATATCATAGAACATGATTTCGCGATAGTTAGGTTCCAATTAAAATAATAATTATAAACACGATCCACAATACTATTTAAGTTTTTATTTACGTTGTTTCTATTAATGTGCTTGATAGACATTCTTGAATTCAATTACGAATACTCAATTACTCGCCCAACTAAAAAAAAAAACTAACTCTAACATAATATATAAATCTATAATCTAATCTAAATTACGAATAAGTGCTGTAACAAAATATATTTTGTAAATTATTTGAATGCTTTAGAACCAGTTCCTCTAATTATAGATTATTTAAAATTTAAAATATATACGATAAATTATTTATGATAGTATATAGTGGCTGAATGGTAGTGTATCACGCTTCCGCGACGTCCAGGGTTCTATCCTCGGGCTGGGCAAGGTCTATTCAACCTTTCATCCCTTCAGTAGGTCAATAAAGGAGTACCAAGCTTGCTTGGGGACTAAACACTGGGGGTTTCGCTTCAGACTGGCCACCTGATCGGGACATCTGCTCATGCACCTCAAGGTCATGTACACTGAGTTGGACACAGTAGTCCTTGGCCCTCATGTGATGTGGCACCACTGAATTTAGTTTAAATATTTGATAACCCACTATATAAAAAGATCTTTTCAAAAATCAGGAATTCTCTTATAGAATTTTCGATTACATAAAATTCTGTTACCTAAAATGCATGAAAATGATAATAATAACTTAATGTCAATATAAATAAGTTTTAATTTTCGATATGAGTTATTGACAATTGAATGAAAATAAGTTTTAGAAATTATTCGAAATGCCTTAAAATCAAACATTTTCTCTTTACAGTTGTAGTTTACATTAAATTTTGATAACCAGAATGCATGAAAGTAATTTTGATAATGATATAATTAGAGTTAAATATATATGGCTTAAGAGTTTAATGTTCTAAAATATCTCAATACAATAATATGAAAATCACTCGAAAGAATTTAGAATGAGCTATTCCATTATAGATCATATGAAATTCTAATTACTAAAGTGCTGAAGGAAATTATAATGATTTTGGGGGGAAATAGAGTTAAAGTTTTAATTTTCTGAATGTCTTTTTAACATTATAACACAAACAAATTTTCTGGACACTTTCGATGTGCCTTAGAACCTGTATTCTTTTTATAAAATTGTAGATTATATGTATCCAGCATTCTAAAAACTAAAATGCACAAAAGTAATTATAATAATTTCCTAGATTTTCAAAGGATTTAATTTGCTGAATGCACCAGTACCAACTGTAAAAAAACGTTCTTTTATGAGTCAGCCAAAGTGCTTTAGAATCAGATGTTCTGTTATAGAATAGAATAGAAAAAAATTGATTGCCTAAACTTCGTGACTGGTAAATCGCGTGCTTTATGGGGACAAAATCAGCAAATATTGACTTTTAGATAAAGATTATGTTCGCACGAAATTTTTGTAGTTTGTACAAAAGACCACTCCTTACAATAGAAAACTACAGGAACCCTCCCCCCCCCCCCGATACTTGTCTCACAGAGAAGAAGCGCTTTGTTCGTGTTGAAATTTTAATGCGAGTCAAAAAGAATGATTTTTGCTCTTTACTGCAAATAAATTCCTAGTTGGATGCTTTTTATGATTGAAGAATAATTTTTTATATATTTAGAAATAAAAACAAATATTGTTTGAAGAGTCATAAAAAAGTATTTGTGGTAACTAGAAGATGTTTTGAATTTATTTCGAGGAAATTACTCTGTTTTAATTTAAGTAATTAAAAAATAATTCACAATAAAAACAAGAAACTATATGCTTTAATAATGTTAATGTTCCATAAATAATTTATCTAAATATATTTGAATTTGCTTATCAAAATAAAGAACTGTAATATATGTTTCTTTGAAAAGAAAGAGTAAATAGACAATATTTTAACTAAAAAACATTAAAAGATTTTTTAATTCAAATTTTAATTCACAAATATTTTTGGGGTGTAAGAATAGTTTATTAAATAACTTAAGCAAATTGAAAAAAAACTAAAAAATGGTAAAATTTTAAAGTTTTTTTAGTTATTAATGATAAAATAACAGCTGCATGAATAGAATTATAATACATTTAAAATTCTACCTTCCTTTTTATTATATTTCATTACATCCAAAAAATGAATTTTCGTTTATTTAATTGTATTTATGCATCATTTTAATTTTGTTTATATTTCGAGTCTGGGTCTGAAACATTTTTGAATAAACTCAAATAAAAAAATTTTGTTTTTATTAAAAGCTATGGCTTACATTAAAAAATTAAATTAAGACTTTGCAAAATGGAGCTTTAAGAGTAAAATTTATATTTCATGTCAAGAGAATGCGCAAATATTCATGAAGAAAATAAAAGTAAAATTGTTAATTTTTTGTATGAGATTTTAGCAATAAAATTCTCTCAATTGTTTGAAAAAGAAACACAATTTTTAACTTTCAACATTTGCCAACCATAAACAAATATCCATATTTAAAACATAACACATTTAATTTTTAACTTAGTACTCCTTTATGTGAATCAAACTAATAATATTCATTCAAAAACCGAATTTATTCTTGAAAAAAAAATATAAAAAAGAAGCTATTTTTTAAAAATAATCTTGATTTATTATAAAATTTAAAAAAATATATATATAATGACACTCGACAAAAATTTATTAAAAAATTTATTTTTTCAACACTGTTTACTTTGTCTCAACTTGAGAGCTTACCAGCAACAAGAGCCATATTGCAAGAAAGTGGCTTTTACAGACTTACAGAAACTTAAGAATCTCGTGAACTTTTAATATCATTAAATATGTGAATATTTTTGTAAAAGAATCATATAAATACTATGAAGAATCTGAACAATATAAACTTTGGATGGATTTTTAAGAATTTTACTTAAGTTGAATTTTGTGAGAGTATATACTTGTCAATTTTTCTCATTACTTTTAAATACTCTTAGTACATGAATTAATTTAACGTTATTATTTTAGGCGAGATTTGGTGAAAAATATAAAAATAAAATTGACGTTTCTTTTATCAATAAATGGAATACCAAAATAAATGCAAATAAATAAATAAAATAATTTTATTTATCTATAAATGTTGAATAATCCAAATGTGAAACAATAAGTATGCTTTGTTTAGACTAGGAATTTCTGAAATTGGAAACTGTATTGGTAAATAATCCATTGAAACTTTAATAAATAAATTTAAAAAATGAACATTCTTTGCATTATGGAGAAATGCTTGATGTAATTTACAAGCTATAAATTCGAGTGTTTAATTAATACTGATTGAATTAATTGTTACTGAATGATTTTCCTTTACACAATATTAAGCTACAAAGGTGGTGATTAAAAACTTTTATTCACACGTATGAGCATTTTCAAGAATTTTTTTAATTACACCTCACCCTCTCTACTTCATTTAAAAAATGCATGACATAAAAATCTAAATGTAGAGCATGTTAGAGATTGAAATTTCAGGAAAATTATTCTTTGAATTCTTTCTCCTAAATACTTTTCTTTGTCCTTCTTGATCTTTGAATGCTATTGTTGCAGATATTGTTAAAAAGTTAAAAAGAAGTTTTTGTTTTTAGTGTTAAATGTCACTCTAGAATTACACATTTCATGTTGATAACAAGCACTTTAATAATGAGCCATAGGTAAGTACTGAGAACGATACCAAGCCAAGTTGTTATTCTTTTAATGGTTGCACAAAGTCATACGAAAATTCTCAGGATAATATTTCTGTTCCAGTGTTTCAACTGTTTCCATTCTTTTGCAAGAAGACTAGAGAAACTAGGATTTACAACTCGATTTGACTTACACATCATTACCTCCAGTTATTATTGATTGAATAGTCATTGACATCGTACTGCAAAGAAAAATCAGGGCTTCTGGTGAGGAATCTGACAATTCTGAGCCACAGTTAAGTGAGAGGAAAATACGTAAGCAGGTACCCTACTCTCCAAACTTACACATCTCGCTAATATGAGCGTTTTGGACCTCGCACGCGTTAGCTTTTTTCTGTTGGTGGTTTTCAAAATTCATAGCTTTTATTATTGAGTTATTACAACCTTAAATGAGTTTTCAATGCAACGTGACTAGTAAAATTTAAAACTTAAAACAAAGCATAAGTACAGTATAAGTAATTACAATTTCAATATAATCTTAGTAGCACCAGTTATAATTCAGATAATATATCATTTGTTTTGATTTTAATCGATTCTTTTCATTCAATTGAATCTTCATCAATTGCGCCAGTTGGATATTCTAGTGTCTCTTTTAGTAATCGGTACCATGAGTAATTTACTTGACATATAAAACAGTCACGAGTTCTCATTTACATTTGAATATAATAAAAAGAATAGCTGACTCATTTTCCGTATTTGGCGCAAAAAGTACAGTTCTCTTATTATAGGACTCAAGTTTAAGCAGCTTTATTCTGAGCTATCAATTCCTCTTCTTCCTGCATGTTAACTGTTCAATCTCCTAAGAGTTTATGTAAATAAGTAATATTTATAGAGAGTCACAGCTACATTTTCTGGTTTTACCGATATATACTGGAATGTTGAGTAATATAGAAGACGACTGGAGACAAAGGAGAATAATAAGATTGAGATACCGCATGAAGAATGTATTTTAATTCTGTTTATTTGTCACTTGGTAGCCTAGAGGTACCGTTTCTGCCTCGTATGTCCAAGAGGGCGGATTCCATTCCGGATGGAGTCACTAGATTTTCGTAAGTATGATCGTTAGCACGCACGTAAAAGATCCTTTGAATATCAATTTGGCTGTGGTAATATCGGCAAAATTAAATCCTGGCAATATTTAGCATCCGACGAGAGTTTGAATTGAATAAAATTCAAGCGTCAAAGATTTGGTAGCTGACACTACCGCTAGATGGTGTTACCAAAGAAATGGTTCTCAAACTTGGGGACTTGCCGTGTCTGTAAAGGTTTAGCTTCCAAAATGCAGCCCATTTAAGAAAAATGGTTGTTCATACTGACAAGTCGAGCCTATGATTTATATTCTTTAATCACAATTTGTATTTTGATTATTTTAATTATGATTAATATATTCTGTTAACTTTGAGTAAAAGTTTATTTTTATTATATCTCACAAATTGTGTGCAAGGGATGTAAATACGTTCTAGATGGAAAACAACATTTAAGCTTTCCGTAATTTTTTTTCTTTTGTCTTTGTCCAAAATAGGACACTTAAAAATTACAAAAGTTGTAAGTTATCTACATGACAATTATTATGAAATATTATACTACTAAAATTTACTCGATTAATACAGAAATGTTCAAATATATTTGCATAAAAAATATTACTTCAATTTTATTTACGAAGCATGTATCATGCATCCAACCGCACATACACATGCATACTCACACTGCTGATGTATGCGAATGATATGTGTTTAATTTTGTTAAAATTAATATAAAACATTATAATACAAGCACAAAATTAAAATACGGATACAAAAAGAAATGCCTAATTACTAATCATTAATCATGTCGGTTTGTTGACTTAGAGGTAGCTTGCCTGCCTAGCATTTGGAGGTTGCAGGTTCGATTTCGACTGGAGTTGATAGGTTTTCTGAGTACGAAAATCATAGGCACGGATGTCATATGATTAGGGTACGGTTATGGTATTCACGGGAACATTTAGAATCTGTGAAAAGCTTGAATTAAAAATTGCTTCATGCCCCAGAACTTGGTAGCGAGAGCCGCCACGAGATGGAGCCACTACTGAAATGGTTCTCACTCTTGGGGAACTTGCCGTGTCCCCTTGCCGTAAATAAAGGTTTGCGTGCCAAAAATGCACCCCATTTAAAAAATATCGATTGTTATATTGGTATTTAGCAATTAGTTATAATTTTAAGATATTTTTAAACCTAAAATTTATTGCTTTTCCTACATCAAAAAAATTTCAAATTAAACCGAATGCATTTTGTTATTGGTTATGGTACATAATACATACAGAAATGTGCTTAATGATTCCTCAATATTTCTAACATAAATATGATGTTATACACACAGGCGTTGTTTTTCATACATCTTTATACACCTATATTACATGGAGTAAATTATATGTTGGAGCCAACAGCAGCTGGAGTTATTAAAAGACATTACATCTAAATTCCAGGCACATTCATAAAAAATGTACACGTCATTTTCAAAAATAACATTTATTCTCTTCATGCTGCAGTACAAAACACAAAGTCCTTTTATGGAATGTATATCTAATATTTAGTCGTCCGACACTTTTTTTTATTATTATTCGTACTTTTACTATCCCCTATGTCCCAAAAAGAATTTTACCAAACGATAATAGTCATTAGAACAGGTTCATGAGCTAGCTGTCCACAATGTCATACGTCAACCCTCTTACACCCCTCCCCACACCATTACAGTTCTCCCACCCCCTTCGGCATTTAGAACGACAGTGAAGAGTGAGGAGGAAAGGGGGTAGGAATCCGCCCACCGTTGAGGGGGTGGATCAGCGACCGCGGTTGCGGTTAGCTGTCAAGAACCGAGAAATTACATGTTGCGTAGTGAAGCGTGTACCGATGAATTAATGATCAATTTAGGGGGCCGTTGCCCCTAGCAACAGAGGGCCTAATCCAAACAGTGATGACGCTCCGTTTTTTTTGTTCGAAGGGGATTTTTCTCTGTTCGTCAGTTCGAACGTGACTTGTCTCTCGTCTGGTCGAAAGGACTGAATTACTGATTGCCTATCTTAAACCCCGGACAATTATTCGAATTTTAAATATTTAATGATGAGCGAATCACGTGATTTAGGCTCTGTCGTTCTTATTAATTGATTTCGCCCTGAGCAGTAAGTGCGTATGCTAGTTCTGGTCTGTTACATGAGTAATTCCCTGCCACTTCAATAGATATACATACATTGGGAAGAGTCCAAATTGGAAAGGTAATTGGAATGCATAAGTCAGTTGTCAGTCTCAGAGTACAGTTTCATTTGCTGTGTGTCAAAGTTTCGATAATGCACGAACATTTTAATCTTTTTTTAAAATATTTTCTTAGAAAATAAAGGGTTTGTGAATATTTAATGATATCTTAAAAGGAAAATACTAGTCGTAATAATGGAGAAGCGGATATAAATATATTATTTTTATGCATGAGAATTCAGCTTGATACTCAAACCATTTGAGATTAAATCTGTCTTTATTAATTAACGCAAAATTAACTCATTTCGTTAATTAATTTGGTTGTTTACAAAAATAATTATATAGCAATTTCAATATAACTCAAACTTAATTGGGATAATTTCTGCTTCTAATAGTTATTTGATTTTGAATCAACGTTGCTCTTAAACTAATTGGGTGGTTCGCTGCTACACGGATAAAAAAAAATTATTATTAATGAGAAAAGAAAAAACATGTTCTATGGTACATGGAGATACGGAAAAAAATAATTATACATATAAAAAAATATTTTCAAAATTTGATATTGTAACTAAAAGGTTATATTTTCGAAATTTTTTTTAAAAAAGATTAAATTTCGTTAAGATGATTTTAGACTTAAAATAAAATTATTTTACTTCATTATCAATTAAAAAAAGATGATTACTGATAAATGGGTATACTGAGTGTTATGTACATTTTGCAACATTTCATAGCCCTAGCTCTCTCCCCCGCATTGTCAAATCAATCCGATCTAAGCTTTTTTTTCCATATTTCGCCTTATCTTGCACTGTAATTTCGAGAACAAGATTTTTTTTTTCATTTTAAATTACTACTAAAGAAGCTGTAAAATGTACTTGGTTTTTTTCTTGCAACTATTTAATAGTTATTCACTCCTAGCAATAAATGTTAAGAAGCACTAAAAGACATGTTTTTCTTTAATAAAAATTACTTTGACTTTATACGGTCGAAAAAAAATTAAATACCTAAACGTCATTTCCCTTGTGTTAGTACTCTCTTTCTATATTTATTTTATTTTTTCCAAATTGGGATGTGGATTAGTATTTATACCACTGCTGACCTAGTAGATACCTCGGGAGCTGATATCACTTTTTAGAGCTGTACCATATAGGTGGATACCAATTACCACAGTGTGATTTTGACGACCAGTTTCTCTCCAAAGAGTCTGAGCTATGACGATGCAAAATTTTACTAAAAACTTAATTTTGCGAGAACACCCAAACCAAGCTGGTACTTTAGGATTCTTTCACCCGCCGCATAATCATACAATACAGCATGGATTCTGTCGATTTTTTTGCATCATGAAAATTAACCGACTTGGGCCGGGGTTAAGCCCAGAAACTTGGATGCACGAGGTCAGCGACACACCAATTACGCCCCCCCCCCTACTTGGCAAAAAGTTTAATTTAAAATAATAAATCAAAATTCTTGATTGAGTTAAAACTCATATATATGAAAGTCTGATGTTTAGATACCCAATTAAGTTTTTTTTATTAATAAATATATTAATTTTTAAAACGCTGTTCTGTTAAAATATTTTTTACGGAGAAACAAATGAAATGAAAAATTAAATAAAGATTATAAAGGTTATCTTCAAATGTATATGCAATTTAAAAAAAAATATGAGAGTAATTTTATTTAAAAATTTTGCATAGTTAAAAATGTATATTGATAGATATTTTTCCTTAACTTCATCTGACTAACAATTTTTTTTAAAATTACATCTCTTTATGAACTGGGGACTTCAAACTAAATAATTGTATCAAAAAATCCAATACAATGCATTATTTCAATGCTCGGGAAAAAAAAACACTCTCCTTCAAGATTGGGAGATTTTTCAGAGCTCTTCTGCATTGTCCTACTTTTCATTCAACGTGCTTATTACCTAGCGGGTATGACAACACTGCAGTTGACGGGGAGGATCATTTAAACAAATAAAGCAAGAGATAAAAAAAAAGTGCATAGAGAGAGAGGATCATGAAAGGAGGTCTGATTGAATTTGTAGAATCCCCCCAAAGCGTCGTGTGAAGTGTGGAGTGAGCGTCGAGAATCAATAGCACTTGTTCAATCAAAAAGCACCAACCATCCAGCTATTATGGCGGCCGCTCCTCTCTGTTTCGCCTCTGCAATTTAATACCTATTCATCTCCTCCTCCCTGCTTGCATCTGCATGACTTCCAAACGCAGGGTTGCCGCCAAAGCTTTTTCATTCGCGCCAAGAGGAGAGATCACTGGCTGCTTCAGGATGAGGATGGGGGATTGTTTTTTTGACACACATATCGCCAAAACAGAAGGATAGTGTTATGGTTGGGGTGTTTCGTAGAAAGGAGGGTGTAGATGGTAAAAGGATGAGATATAAAGAGTATGCTTGGCTAAAAATAGAATATACAATAGAAAGCATTTTCTTGTGATTAAAAAATAATAAATGAACATCATGGAAAAGGAAGAAACATATATTTATGTTTATACTCTTGATGAAAAAACAATTGTCACTGCTTCTTTAAAAAGCTTTGTCTAATCATTTTTTCATAAAAGCAACGTGATTTAAACTTTATCAGGATTTTGAGACTTCTATAAAGTTTCCGACTACTTGAGACAACTTTAAAAAAAATTGGAGATATGTTAATTTTTTTGTGGTTTTTAAATTTGTTTAGTACATTTTAAGAAAAATATGCTAAAATTATGAAGATAAAAAGAAACTATTATTAGTAAAATGTGGGGAAAATTTACAAAAAAATATAATGTAAACAGAACCCATTCTGTACCAAAAGTTTATGAACAAATTTTCGATTTTTCAAATCTGATGTGTTGCTATGTTATTCATTTTTGAAATGAATTTTAGGATAAGAGATATTCTAATTTTGACAAAAACTAGAGCACTTTATCTTAGTTATTATATGAAATTGCTTAAAATAACAGTGATTATATTCACGTAAGTGACTATAAATATTGTAATAAAACAGTGATTGATAAATCTGAAGGTTAAAACACTTCTATTATACAGAACATACACAAAAAATTTCAGTTAATTATTTTGAAAACTTTTTGAACTATCACTGTCCGCGTTTGAGCATTTAAAAAAACACACACATTTCGAGTAAAACGCGTTTTAAAGTATGACATCTTGCTTAATGGCATCTGCTTTTACTGAAACATTTATAGCTTTTGTTTCAGTGAATGGAAAATAATAAACTTGGTATTTTTATAAAGCTAATAAGATAGCCTATAAAATAAAATCATAAAAAATGTGTCTTTTTTTGGCAAAATTCACTATTTTAGGGTAATTGGATATCTTAATAAATCAACTTTATTCTGACTTCAGTGAGTGAGTGAGAGCTGTATTAACGGCGCACTATAAAGCTGCAAAATGGCTATTGGCGACGGATGTGGAAATTTTGAGCCAAGTTCAAGCGATGAGGACAACACCTGAGTTGGCATTCTCCCTCTCCTAACTTCCACACCACATAAAACGGGAAACGTTTGAGCTTCGAATGTTTAACATGCATAGGCCCCCTCTACACTGCTGGTCTTCAGCGGCACTAGGCTCAAACTTATCAACCGCGAGTCCATGACTTTGAACACTAGGATATTGCGGCCATATTCTAGCTTCAGAGGTACATTTTATAATTGATATACCATCTTCTAAGCTGAAGATACATAAAAATTTTTATTTTAATAAAAAGTAATTTTTTCTTTTTTTAATGATAAGAAGTGAAATGATTTAGAAAATTTCAATCAATGTATTTTCAGTGTAAATATCTGAATATGTTTAATAAATTCGTAGAAACGATTTTTTTATAAATTCGTTATTTTTCAATTAATTTAGTTGTATACAAGAATACACAGAGTAAAAACTGAAATATAATAAAAAAGGGAAATCTAATATAATGCGAACATTTCTGGACAGCTTCAAACTAAAGAAAGGAGTTGTTGAAAATGATTAAGGAAAACACGTAACATGTAATAAATATATATATTTAAATATTTATGTCCCTTACTGTACAAGTAAACATTTTAGAAAGTAAATAGAATATCGTTTGCAAGCACATTTGATGAAAATCTACGAGAACTTTTTTGCTATATCAGAGATAAATCATTTGAAACTTGACATTTTGTGGGTATAATTTTTTAAAGAACTGAGCCAAATATGTATCGACAATTTGTCCTTTTTAATTTTTAAGGTGTTCTAAAGATCCTATTTATGACAAAATTAAAAACTTTAAATAAAAGAGCTTGAAATAGTAACAGATATGTAAAAGTAATAGATGTGAAAACCACAAAGTCTATTTTTTTATACGAAGAATCAAAGTTAAAAAAATACGATTCAGTAAGAGTTTCAGAAAGAATCTCGCAGCAAGGTTAAAAAAATATTTAAACAAAAAATGTTACATTTTTAATAAAAAGATATCCTAATAAAAACTGTGTTGTTCTGAAATATATTTCGAGAGTAAATTTTAAAATTAAAGTGGGAAAACTCTATCAATTTCTAATAATTCGAAAACTCAGATAATTTTTCTAAAAGATAATGATCATACATTTTTTGTATAGGAAAAACTTAATTTTTATTTTTCTATTTTATGCTACATTTTTATTTCCAATGCCAGATTTATGTAGTAATAATATCCTAATTTTCCTGTATTTATCTTAAACTTAGAATTTCTTTAAAATGTTTAGTAAAAATATGCCAATTAAGAAAAATTTAAAATTTATTTAAATATTTAATTTTGCATTATATTGTTTAATATATTTTGATACTTTACATTTAGATTTATTCTATGATTCGATAAAAAGCAATGATGTACTTTTTAAAAATTGGGATTTGAATTTGATACTAAAAACGAGAAACAGTACGTGAAAGATTAAAGATACATTTTCTGTATATCATTTTTTTCCTTTAACATTCCAAGAATAACCGATAAGTGGTTGCCATGGTAATCTATATAACAGTTAAGCTATGCGACATTGCCACTTGTCTATCACTTCGAAATAAAATAAGACATTTTTAAAAGTAAGGTATTTTATTATATCAAATTATTTTAAAACACTTAAGGATTTTCAAAATTGAGAGTTTTAATTAAGTTAAGCTTAATAAGTGTCCAGTAAAAATTTGTATATTAAATAGAAACTTTTACACATATAATTCGAGAAATAATAATAATCATAGCACCGTATGTCAGAATTAAATCAAAAGTATTGTAATTATAGTAATTTACGAGTTAAAAACAAGATTAAAAAAGTTTCTAACGGATAATTTTAAATATGTTCTGTAAATAAATTCTGGGCAAAATATCATGGCTTTTTTTTACTTTTCTTCTTTTAAACATATACCCAAAAGCGTACAAAAAAAATAAACCAAGGAAATCTTTATTTTACCACACAATAGTTTCTTTTTCATTGAAAGTTTTCAACAATTGGATTAAATTTCATATTTAAATTTTTTTATATAAATATTTTCGTTAATATATTAAAGTGATCGTAATTTTTTCTAATATGCATGTGACAATATTAAAATTCAATTTACTTACTTTTTTATTTTTTATTTATTTACTAAGATGAATATTTCATATTTCATAGAAAAGTCAAATGTGTTTAGTTTTTTGATTTTTTTCAAATTTAACGTAATGATTTATTCAAATATGAAAAAAAATTATGAAATATAATCTAAAAAAACATTTATAAAATTCTTAACGGTGCATGAATTCAAAACGTTCGAAAAATTTCTGTTATTTAAGTTTGAACATAACAATACAAATATCTTAAGTGCATTGTGATTGCTTTTTTATGCCAATAAAATTTTTAATATTTAACCCAAGAGATAAAAAAAACTCAGTTTTTATTCAATTCTCTTCAAAGAATTATCTAAAATAAATTATTTTTTGGAAACATACTTCATTTTTTATTGAATACAAGTAATACTTATACGAATCATAAATATTATCTCCTTTTATTTACAATATCATTTTCTATATTAATATATTGTACTCTGAAGTATAAAGGATGAGCATTTTTAATTTCATGATTGTTTTTACGTTCACTAATTAATATATGATTGCAATTTTTTTTGGTAAAATCTTTAATGTTTACTCTAATGAAACTTTTTAGAAGCGAGCGGATTCTTATGTTATTTATCAATTTATTTTGCTTATGTGTGTTTTTCTTAATGAGAAAAAAGTTGATTCTTTTTTTTTCTTTTCATAACAGATAAAATACTTTTTTTCATGTCTATGTTTTTTGCCTTGCAAAGCGAAAAAAAATAATGGATAAAGAAATGGAAAAAATAAATTATAAATAAAAGAATGAAGAAATGATGGAAATTACTTCTTTTTGGTTTATCGCATTTCAGTGGAATTAATTATTTTAGTTCTTTAATGTATACACAGACAAAATGCTTTTTCTCTTCTGCTTTTTTTTTTAAAAAAAATACCCCATGCATGTTTCTGTAACTTTTAATAAGTGCTTAAATCGTCTTTTTTTAAATATTTTTACTGCGTTTAATTATTTTCTTATGTGATAATACTCTTAAAATTAATTTGAAGATAAAATAATATAAGGCAAAATTTATTTTGTGTATTTTGCTTTTAATTAATTTTTCTTACTAATATACATTCCAAATAGTATTTTCATATCTTGCATCTTATTCTTTTGGGAATTTTAGTATTACTACTTAAAAAAATAATTCTATTCTTATGGATAATCTCTTTTAATCTTTGGTTAACTATAACTCCCACATAATACTTAAGCTATTGGCACTAAATATTTTTTCGGTGATTTTATAACAGTTGTGTATTCTTTTGAACTTAATATTAAAATTAACGATGTTTACCAAATTATAATATGTGAAAAAGAAAATATATTGAGAAAAATGAACATTAAAAAAATACATAATTATATTCTCAAAGCTAAATTTGAGTCAAGAATTATTCAACAAGAAAATAATTTGGATTTAGTGTTATCTAATGATAAATAAAAGCTTTAAAAACATAATGCTATAGAAAAACAGTGATAACAAAATTATATTATTTTATACATATTTTAAGAAAAAATGTCGAAACAATTATACTGAATTCGGTCAATATAAAAATTTTAGTGCTAATATTCTAAATTGAAAATTTTGAGATTGAACTTATATTGGTAAATTATCGGAATACATAATTATTTTAATTTTGAAGATTCAATGAATATTCATACTTAAATTTTTGGGGAAACACATGTATGTGTACCCTTTTGGAATAAGTGCAAATATATGGCATTCACCTCTAATCTAGACTCATATTATGCTTATTCATCTCAAGATTGACTTTTTTTTATTTTTTAATATAATTCAACAGTATAAACATCTGGGGTAAGAGTAGTTGGAAGACTCTGACCACCCCCACGGTATTCTCCCTCAAAATTGGGACAGTTACGAGCCAAATCCTACTGCTGCCTGCATGGTACTCAAAGCTACGGATAGCGAAAGGTGTACAACCTAGACCTTTGCCATGATGAATTTTGGGGACCTGGATCTGGTACCGCAGATCAGGTGGCATAAGTAACAACATAAACATTTAAAAATATTCCAATTTTTTAAATTTTCATTTTTTAAATCCTTTTTTTAAAAAAAAACTTAAACTATTAACTAAATTTGTCGACATTGTAAAAGTTTTATATTGCCATGTTAAATTGAATAAAAATGCGAAGGATTAGTGTAAAAAATATAAAAATAAGTGACAACTATTTTTTTTATGTTAAACAGTATAAGTAAGCAAATAATGGAAAAGTATAGGTAATAAGCCTATTTTTTTCAGAAGATACATTTCTTTCAATCGCATATTTAACCAATCATCCTTATTCTGAAAATATTTTGCATAGTTTCTCAATTTCTTATAAGTTTTAATTAAAAAAAAATAATACTTTACTTATAAAAATGAAAAGCAAATATAATCTTGCAGCTAAAGTCGCAATTCACACATCAGTGAGTAATTCAAGTAGAAAATTAAAATATTATTTATTGAACGTTAATGAATGATGCACATGATTAAACAACGAAATCTGGACCTGTTTTACTTCAACAATTGATGCTACATAATACTTTATAAGTGTCAAAAATTTAAGAAAAATTATTAATAAGAGATACTATTATGTTCCATTTTGGGGTGACTCATCCATTTGGAAAGCTTGACTCCAAATTCTAAATGTGATATGCATCTATTTTAAAAAATATTTGATGTTCTTTAATGCTGTCAGTCCGTATTGATTTTTGATCTTTTGACTAACGTTGCTCTCAAAGATAACAGGAAAAGTAAAGCAACGGGTCTCGTAATTTTGAAACTCTGCCATATGCCGTTAAAACCTTATTTGTAACATTTTTCGTTAATTCGAATGAGTTATATTTCTTGGATAACTGTAAACTAAAATTAATATGAAATTAAAAATCTGCCTTTTTTGTGTCGGTTCAAGTCTTTTCTAATCCCCCAGACTTTTTTCTATTCAAGATACAGCCTTGAACGTTATTTTAATTAACTCTTACTATACATATTAATGCAAATTTAGGTATATATATATATATATATACAGTGGAACACACTGGAGTTTTTCAATGGTTGAAAGTCCACTACTCTCGCATTATGCTCCAATATGCCGCCCAACATGTTCTTTTGATTTTGTCAAAGGGAACAAAAATAGGAAAAAACTAATTATTGAATGAATAATTTGCATTAATTAATGAAATTAATTATTAATAACAAATAATTAAATTTAACGTACTATACACATAGGAAAATAATCAATCAAATCGAAAAACTTCGACTATGGTGGTGGGGGGGGGGTTCAGACTCGGGGATCACCCCTCTGTGTGCGCCTCCGATATATATATAATTTTTTCTTTAAAAAATGTCAAAGTTAATATTTTTAGAATTATATGCTTTTTTTGGTTGAGGGGAGGAGGAGTTTAGCTAAAAGAATAATTATTGCAGTTTAACAATAAGTCAGGTTTTAAATTCCTTTCTCATTTTAGTTCGTAATAATCCAAAAAGAAATTTTTAAGTATTGCGAACTGAATATTTTGTCTTTAAATTTCAGAAATTTTAAAAAACAAAATTTCTTAAAATTTTTTAAAACTTTAAAAAAAAATTATTGCTTGCCAAATTTCTTTTCTTTTCTTTTTTTTGGAATCAATATAATAATATAATCTGAAAAAAATATTTATTACTTCTAGAATTAATGTATCATTTTTTTTCGGAAAAAAAAATGTGTAGTCTTAAATTTATTTTTCATGTTTTTTGGCATGCTTATTAAACTATAAGAAATTTATCCAGTCCACTGAAGCATTCAAATCCCGAAAATATGCCGACAAACTGTTTTTAATTGGAAAAAAAAACACATAATTTTTCAAAAAAAAAATAATCCTATATTAATTGTTTATTATGAGAAAAATTATTCACTCAGTTTTTGTTCTCAGTGGGAGATAATTTAATCCGAAAAGCATTTCGTCCAAGGTTATAACAGCGGGTGATTAATCCGAGAATGGCGATGATTCATCCTGTAACAAAAGGTGATAATCCTGCCAAATCTGGTAAACCTCCATCCATGACACTCCTTGCCCTATCCTCTCGGGATCCAGTCAAAAGGGTATGAGACAGTTTCGAAAGATAATTGGCTGAATAGAAACTGAAAATCAAACTAATTGCACGACGAAACTAGGATTTTGAAATCACTGAGGGGAAGACAAGATGGGGGGGGGGATGAGTTGTAGAACGAAAAATGCTAAGTACGCTTCTTTAAATAGATAATTCTTCGCCAATTCCTCTTTGTTACGCTTACATTTCCCGGAATCTTTTTTTTTATGTATCATTCTTGTTTTGGAAATTGAGTTGAACGTAATATCAAAGCATGATTCAATGGAAGGTATTCTATGGGGAAAATTCCCACCATTGCACTGAGTGTTCTAAAGAGATATTTACTTTTGCAACGTTTGGAAAAATGCTCTTTTCTAATGTGGGAAAATGTGTTTGCTCTTGCTAATGAACACGGATTTGTGAAAGTTAATGGAATTGGAAATGTATTAGCTTTTCATTCAGGGAAAAAAGTCTATTTCGGGGAAGGTATTTCGGAGAATTTTTTTTAATGCAAGGATGATTAGGTACATTGAGTTAAAGCAAATGAAAATTGTTTCATTGGATTACGATTCATTCAGTGAGATAAAATTAAAAAAAGACGGAATTTGTTCCAAAAAATTAACTCCTTTGATATATAAATCAAGAAGAATAAAAAGAAAACTCATAAATAAGTGTTATCTTTTCATCGAGATAAATTTTAATGCTTCTTTTTATGTTTAATTTGCAAGTCAAATTTAAATAAAATTGGGAAATTGCATAAAAATAATGTTCTGCATTAATGGTTCATTGGTAATAAAGAATTTTTACATAACATTTTTTCAAAGAATAATTTGTTTTGCGCAACTAACTCTTTTCTCTTAAGATAAACACATATGCGTATATATAAATGTATGCAGTAAATATGTGTTTGTAGATTACTTTGGAATGCAGTTTTTTTTGTGAATATTGCTTTTCCAACTAAGCATTATGCTTGAGTAACTCATCTTGTTTCAGACCATTTTCCGACTGTGCTTTTATCGCTTTTGATTTAATTTACTATCGCAATTTAAATTGTTCAACATTATTAATATTGCTTATAGCTTCAATTTTGATCTTATATCCATGTTGAAATTAATGGATATCATATGTTTTTAGCTTAAATATTAAACTTTAGTAAGTGTAAGTTTTATGGATCTTATGCAAAATTTTAACATATTTTAATTGCACATATACGAGCGCAGTCAGACATATGTGTGTTTTCACTTTTCTTTCCCATCTTAAACATACTTTTCTACTTTTTGATTTTTGAATATTCTAGCTCTATATTAAACTAACCAAATTAATCGAACCAAAAAGGAAGATTAGTATCATGAAGTTAGCTAAACCCTATATTTCAGTTCTAAGACCGATTTTTTTTTATTTCTTTCTGTCAATAAAATACTTGCTATGAATTACAATGCATTCATAGGTTTTGATTCTCTTCTAATTTTGCTGTATATTAGAATAATTTTGTCTATATAAGCAGTCAGTAAATAATCTTAAATATGCTTCTCATTATTTTATTTGAACTTCATGCAACCCATTAATACCACCCATTGAGTGCTACGGGCGTGTATACACGTCCTGCTGATTTGGTGCTTTTAGTACCCCGGACGTGTATACTCGTCCTTCCAAAGGAGGACTTTTTGAGTTGTGCTGCTCTGTTTAAAACTAGTCTTACGGCTTTGGAATAGAATAAAATGACATTAACAGTCTAAAGAATTTACTTATTTCGAAGAAAGGGTGGGAAAGAGATTTGAAAGGGTGTATCCCATTAACGATGAAATTCATAGCTAAGCAGTTTTTCGTGTTTTTCGGCATGTAAAAGATCCCTAGAGTGTCTGTTTTGCATGGATGCTCTCGGCAAAATTAAATCCCAGTACTGGTACGCATCGCCAAGAGCTCAGGTGCCTCCCTCTGTGGAGAAAACTGGGCGTCAAAAATTGCTTGCTGTAATTGGTATCGCCTATATGGTGCAGCGCTAAAAAGTGATACCAGCTCCTGGGGAATGTACTAGGTCTGCAAAGGTTTAAAATACCAATGCGCAGCCCCATTGAAAAAAAAATGTTTTTTGTTTGAGTGTGCTCTTTTCTATTCTTTATTTGCTGTCATTTTTACTTACCGTGTTTAATAGAAGCTTTTTAATTTTTTGTACGAATGCACTGAATGTGATGCTTTTTAGTGTGTTCAACCATGTTTCAGGATATATCACAGAACAGATAGGTTATACTTTATTTTTTATTATATTGTAACTCAAGAGATTAAAATTTTCATTTTCTTTTTATTATTTTATCAATTTCTTTTCTTTTTCTTCTTTTTCAAAGGGAAAATAAACAATTTTTTGGTGAAAAATATGTCTTTTATTTCCCCCAATAAGCCGTTTAACAACCGACGCCAGTAGAAAAAATGGTGGCACTGGGGGGAAGGGGGGGGGTGAATTTCGTAATTTTATCTCGGTAGTTAAGGGGTTAATACCACATTTAAAAACTAATAAATAATTTTATATTTTTACTTGAAGTTGAAAATTTTGTGAAATTTAATGACTTATATTATTAACGTGTTTTTAAATACTGTTTCCCATAACTCAAAAAATACAGTTAATAAAAAAAAATGTAATGGTAAAACTATTTTTAAACATTCTCTTGTGCTTGTAAAACATCAAAATCTTTGATAATCTAGAGCTGTAAAAAAAAAAAAAAAAAACTAATTGTATGATTGTGATACTTTTTACATTTATTATATTGTTCTTTTCCCACATAGCATATTACTTTAATACTCTAAGAGGTACTACAGTATATATCTAATTATCCGGTTGCGAACCAAAATGATTCAAATGCGAAAAAATGAAACCCAACGTGATGGAACGAGTCACGAAACATTCAGCGACAAGTACAACTATCACGAATTCCATTTTATATTTTAGCTCTCCAACAATAACCACTCAAGGTCATGTTTAAAAAAAGGATATCAACCAAAATAAAAAAAAAAAAAACATTAAAAAAATCCAGCCATAATCTCGGAACTTTTGGACGTTTATCAAAAAGATCAGTTTGCGGTGGACAAAGTGACCCTCTAAATGATGGAGATCGAAATGGACTGGAAAAGACAGAGTGGAATAACGGTCATAAAAGGCCGGACATTGATAGCTATTGACCCGCCCTCTGTCGTCCACTATCGCAGTCACTCTAGACCCGTTTTGAGGAATAGATCGGATTGCAGTTACAGTGACACAAAATAAATGCTTTTGTCCCTTTAATCAATTGGTATCAAGTTCGGAACGAAGAGCAAGGTTTTCTTTTTGTATGGGGGCGGGAAAATATATCTACTTTTCTGTAGTTACCGATAATGGTGGTTTATTGGTTTCGGAATTTCGAATGCTTGATCTTTTGTTTTTGTTTTTTAATATGTTTAAATGTGTTATTTTTTTAGTGTAATCTTCAAATTTAACTCCGATCAATTTGCTTCATATCGAGATTATCAATTTAAAGTTAAGAATATCGAATTACAATATATGCATTAGGGTGGGTCGAGGTTATAAGAAGGAAAAACAGTTATTATTTATCGGAGACTATCTATATAGAAAAGATGTCCTGTGGTATGGAGATCAGGAGAAAAATAATTATAAAAATAATAATTTCAAAATTTAACATTGTCATAAAGCAGTTAATTTTTTGATAAAATAGTAAAATACTCTTTAATTAGATAATTTTAGATAAAATACATTATTTTTTACAATATAAATAACCAAAAATGATTATTATTGATAAGGGAATGCTGAGTAGTGAATAGTGCAATGTAGAATGCAACACTTCATAACGCTCCCCCCCCCCTCCCACATGCCGCCGAATCAGTCCAATCCACCGTCTTCTGCTTTATCGTACAAAACAACTTCGATAGCAGTTTTTTTTGAAACTTAATACTAAAGAAGGTGTTAAATTTACTTGTGTTTTTTACTGGTAGTTATTTATTTGTGGTTTCCTCTCGTCGCAATAAGTCTTAATGGGTACGAAAATATTTGCTTTCCTTCCATAAAAAAATATCTTGACTTTTTACTATAAGAAAGCTTAAATTCCTAACCATTCCCCTTATGGCAATACCTAACATACAAATTAGATTTAAATTTTATTTTCCCCTTCATCTATATAACAGAGAACATATTTTTCGCGTAAGTAGGCTTTAAAATTCTGAAAAAAAGAGTTTTCGATCTACCGTTTCTACAATAAAAATGATTACTGTCTTTTTAATAAATGATGGTTTCCTAATTGCCGTAAGGATTTTAAACAGTATGTTATGCAAAACTTTGTATATCAGTAAGTTTAAATGAAGCACAATAGGCTTATCTTTATTTTATAACTATATTTAAGACATTAAAAGATTCAGAAAATTCCGAAAAATACTTTTTAAACAATGAAACACGAATGCCATAACTGCATTTTAAGATTTGATGCGCTACCACAAATAGAAAGGAATGGAATGTTTAAAAAAAGTATCTGGTGATATAGTGAAATTTCAAATTTAATACTATAGCTTTAAGCAGAGTTCAACATTTTCGAAGAAGTGCTTTGTAGAATAAAAATAATTAATAATAATTTTAAATAAATTATGAACAAGAGCCTTTTTATAGCATCTAAGTGAGTATATAATTTCTATGTATATTCCCCAAATTACCAGACTCTTATTTCAATAGCAATGTTACTAAATTAGTAAAAGTGTAAATTTTTAATTAATTTTTTATTTGTGTCAATTTAAATATTGTGTATTGACAGATATTTCTTTTTTTCATAATAAAAGCATCATGACAGAAAAATTTTAATAAAAATTATTTACACTTTACTAAATTAATATAATGGTCGCAAAAGAAATTTAAATATTTAGAATTAGTAAGCTTCAAATTCTTAACAGTGTCTAAATTGCATTTTTTATTTATGTTACTTATAAGTTTAAAAAAGAAAAAACTACAGGACACACAAATTTTTATACTTAAAATCACAGTAGTTTTATTTCCGAATTAAACTTGGCAGGATTACGAATGCAGTAAAAGTTAAATAATGTAAGTTTTATTCCCTTTTTAATATAAAGTAATGTTTATAAGTAATGTCTTAAAAAATGACTCACACAAATTCTTCAGAAAGGAATCAAACATATACTATTTAGAGCGAACTATACAAGATTTTTTCCCCTTTAGTTTCGTGCTTGTATCTCGCTATTTAACATTTACTTCATATTAGAATGAAATGATAAATATATGTGGATCCGGTAGGCTAATGGTTTAAACCGTGAACATTTTTAACGATGCATAAATTTACTCAGTACCCTTTTTAAATATTTTTTAAGACAGTAATATCAACAGTAGTTAATGATTTTTCCGAATTTTTTAAAATTGATTCTGAAAGTAAGAAATGTAATTAGTTTGTCAAACTATGATTTCAAAATATTAAAAAAAATTATTTTAATTTAGTTTTTTAAATAAAAAAACATTTATTTTTCAAATATTTTTAGTCGTTTCGGTATATTTAGACTTCTTGGATTATTGAAAAAAAAGTTAACATGGAATGAAAATTTTTACTTTTTATTGAATTTTACTAAGTACTTTTGTATTTATAAACTCTGAAAAAAAATAATCTCAATATATTTTAAAGAAAATAACTAGGACTTTCAAACCTAAATGTATATATATCAACTTTTATATCCAATATATATAAAAATATCTACAGAAAAATTTTAAGATTATCACGAATGGAAACAAACCCGTAGAGAGTGAAGATGCTTACATTGACAAAATTAAAAATCTGAGAAAAACGCTTTTAAAGTTTGTTAAGGATAGGTTTTGAGACTGGAAAACACTCATAAATTGAATATCAGATACAGGATTTAGAATCAAGTTTTAACCCGCGGATGATCAACCAAAAATATAAGATATGTTTCTTCGAGTAGTTTTTTATCATATTTGTTGTTGTTTCTCTTATCCCACTTTATCGAACAGAAACAAATACATGAACCCGTACGTTTTTAAACATTGAAAAACTGTAGCAGGGCTTCAGAGAAGCTGACTCTTAGAGCAACCAATACAAGCCAAGATGTGGGCAGGAGTGGATTGGGTCACATTGTAATTTGGACAAGAAGGGTAAACTTTAAGACCCGCCACATGTCGTTGAGCTTGAGTGTGTCTATTTTCAAAACCCAGCAAGAGTAGTTTCTTCTCGCCTCTACTGCCTGTTCCAAGCAAGGCAGCACTAGGACGGTTTCCTTCATACCACTCATATACGGGGGCCTACCTCCAAGACAAAATGATATCTTGTTTGACTCATGTTGCAATTTCTGAAAAAGTAAGGCAGCCACCGTCCGTAGATTATGGCTTCCCTCACGCGCCAAAACATCTGCAATCTCATTCCCGGAGACATTCACGTGCGACGGTAAAGAGGATCTTAACATTGGTACTCAAGCTATTTAACAGCTGGACAATATTCGTTGTCGTTCTGTCACCATTCATCTACCATTCCGATAGATGCTGAATAGAGCTACGGTTATCACTCAATATCCAAATACCTGTATTGACACTCTCAATAAAGCAAAATTTCGAAGCCTCCTCAGTAGCTTAGAGTTCTGACCAAAACACTAAGCAGTAGTCAGGATTTCTCTTACAGATCCTAATACTATTCCTCTTTTTGATGAAATTTCCACTACCCGATACAGCGCCTACACCCATGCTGCCATCAGTATAGATCTGTAATGCGTCACACGGGACTTAATGGGCAGTCACCAAACCAAGCTGCTTAAGATACTTTGGATGTTGAGTGCCCTTGTGAGGGTATGAGAAAATAATTTGGTATTAAAAAAGACCCTTTCATAAAACGGTGCAGTAACTTCCGTACAGCGTGTTTATAATATTTAGGTTAGTGAGGCTTAGAGCCTCATCAACCTCTTAATAGATATTATAATTATTTCTAAAATTATATGCGATTTTCGTCACATTAATGAAATATTACAAAAAATAATTTTAGTTTGTCACGACCCGCAGGTCGAAGGTGTAGAGGAGTTGGGAGAAGAAGCAGACATGATGTTAAAAATAGATACTTTTATTTTATATCTAATACTTTATGAATGGTTTACAACTTTATTGCTTAACTCTGGGAACAATCTTAAAACCTAATTCTTAATCTTACTTATGAGATTATTCAAAACGACTTAACTGAAGTCAGAGTTCCTTATACCAGTCCACCTTGAACAACGATAGTCCGTTACAGCTCCACTGCTATTTCCTTCCACAACTCCAGGTGGATTCTGAGATGAATGTTAATTTGAGGCCACGCGACTTCCTAATCGCAATTCACTTTCTATTATTCAAAGATTTCACTATTAACCTCACACGCCTCAATGTCAGGGCTTAAATATAATTTATATTTGCATAAAATCAAGTCATCTCTACGGAAAGCGGTTTTTAAACTAAAATCATGGTTAAAGACTAATTTCCCCAAGAGGATTAGTAGAAGTACCATAAATAGAACCCGACACAGGTTGTTCTTAAAGCTCATTTTTGGATTGCAAATCCAATTAAGTGTGATGAATTATAAATTTATTATTTTAGTTTTAGTTTAGAAATAATTTATTTAGTCATTTAGTTTATTTTATAATTATTAACATTATCAAGCCATTTGTCACAACAATGTATTAGAATAGTGTTCTTATATAATATATGCTATCATACAAAATACTTCTCTTTTACATAGACATGTATCAACTCTATCAGTTTCACATTCATTTTACACGGCATTAGAATAAGCTAAGCATAGACTTATGATATGATACCATACTTTTGCTAACTATGGGTATATTGACAAAAATTGGATTAAAAAAAATAGAGAGATTTCAAATAATCTCAGGTATAATTTTTGACCTAATTTTCCAAATCATATAAAAATTAAATAGTTTGAAATGTTTAGACAAATCTTTAATCAAATTTTAGTTTTCGCAGAAAATTTAAATGTTTTAAAGTAAATTTTGTCTTAATAATAATTAAATGGACTACATGAATATGAAAATAGAATTCATTATTTCATTGCACAAATTTTACAAAAATTCACTCCATGCATTAAATTTTTTTCTTTTATACGAAAAGTTTCTTTTTAAAGGGTCTGATCTTTCAAATGAATTCACATAAAAATTGAATACACATATCTCTTCCATGTATTACGTAATCTATGTATATAAAAATGGATGCTTGTATATATGACCTCGCTTCCCTCCAACACCGTTCAACCAATCACTTTGAAAATTGGAATGTATATGTATTTTTTAATGGAGAAGGTTTTTGTATTATCTTCTTTGTTGCAGGTCCCCACCAGATGGCGCTACAGCATATAAACTTCTGCACCGTTCAATCAATCGCCAAGTTGAAAAGATGGTCGCCAAAAATGATGCTAATTTGGCTCTATCGCCAACATTTCGCTATGTTTCCATTGAATCGCCATTATAATGTAAAAAGCGGCGTTGCTTGTGAATATGATAATTTTAACATAAAATAAATACAACAGAAAATAATATTAACGTATTATATATCCAGATATAAATTATTTACACTATTTTAAGCGTTCATTATACAAAATTTGTAGCAATGTGTTACTCTGGCTGAGCAGAAATGAGCTTAGTAGGGTGTTTTCAAAAATCAACTCGCAAGAGAGTTATGGGGTTTAAGTTTTTTTAATAAAAAGCGCTTTTTATCAGTTATTAGATCTATATACTTAAAATTTAACAAATATGGCTTTTTTGTTCAGATGAGATATGCAAAAAGCTTTTTTTTTGTTTAATTTGCAATGCGTGTAAAATTAACTTATTAATAAACCTTCTATTATTATCCTTCAATCTGTATTGTTAAAATTTTCAATTCACCCGTGCGAAGAACGGGTATCCCATCTAATAGTATATAATAGTCAATATTCACAACTATATTTCAAGCAAAAGTGATGGAGTATCTTTCTTTAAAAGTATTAATTTATACAAAGGAATTGGCAACACGTGGTAAGCGAGTTGCATGCTGTGAATTATTTTTAAAGTTGAGGGATAAAAAATTTATGAAACTTTACACAAAAAAGTGTCAGTATGTTCCCCCATTTTTTTGTCCGCATGAGATTCCGAAATAAATAAATGGTTGGAGTATTGCTCACTTCTCTGTCCACTTCAATATCCTAGAAGTAAATCACGGTTGCTCAAAAAAGGGACAAGGAGATATTTTTTTATATATTTTTCCCTCCTATCCTATTCCCTCTCTTCCATTCTGTCCAAATAATTGCAAATGCCGCTATTTGTCGCCAGACCAAACAACTTTGACACACGGCCAAGAATATAGGAAAAGAAAAGAAGTAGAAAAAATAAATAAAAAGAAGAAGAGTAGAAAAATACCCAGAAGAGTCCGGCCAGATTGACAAAAGAATAGTCGCTTGTCGCCGTCTAAGCGCACCATTGGTTTAAGGTCACTCGGGGAAGGACCAAAACAAACAACATACGAAAAGGAGAAGTACGAAAAAAAAAGAAAAAAAAAAAAAAAGAGAACGTCGGTGTAAAAATAAAAAAAAGGAAAGAAAAACTGAAAAAAGAAAAGAAAGAGATATAAATGGACATCTCTCCGGATAAAGTGATGAAAGAAAGAAAGTGTGGAGCCGCTCTGGAAGATCAGATGCGCACCACCGGAGAAGAGATAGGAGAGGGAGGATGGAGAGAGAGAGAAAAGAAGCGCAGGAGCAAAAGGATGCTCTGGGATGAGGTACTCGACCTTCTCACGTGCCACGTCAGTCGGGGTTATTGGGAGTGGAATGGGGAGGGGTGCGATAGCTGCAATCTCTTCTCCCTTCCCCTACAACATACAGATAGACAAACCTAAAGGAGGGGTTGGGGGAAGGGGTCGTGCGAGAGGGTGTGGGTGGAGTGATCGTGTCCGGGAGTCCTAATGAGGTTGGAACGTGCCTCTCCATCCTCTTTTCCTTTCTTCTCTTCACTCTATCCGCTTGGATGTCGCTCTTTCCGCATCTTTTATCTCTATCCGGAGGGCTGTTTCTGTTTTCGGTGGAAAGCCTCCAGCGCCATCTGGGGAGATGTGTGGTCGTTGGAGAAAAGTTTTTTTTTCTCTTCTCTCACCCCTCTTCTCCTCTTCTCTCCCTGTTTTTTCTCTCTCGTGCGCGCGGTGTTTTTTTATTTGTTATTTTATTTGTTTATTGTTTTTGATTGGTACTATTTTGTTTTATTCGACTGTGCGCCTTGTACTTAACAGATTGAGTACGAGAGCATGGTTTCTTAGTTTTTCTCTTCTCCTCTCTAAAGGAATTTTTTTTCCGTGTGAGGCTTGTTCGTTTATTTATTTATTACTTTTCCCTTTGCGCGAGTAGTTAAACGCACTCTCGTGTTTTCCTCCCTTTTTCCATCCTTATCTGCGCATTTTAATCAATTTTTGATTTTGAAACCAGAAAAATGACTGCAGAGGTTAAAAGGCAAGGTACATTCTCAACACTAGATGAAGAATAACGATTGATTGGTTTGTATAGGAGGTTCTATTTTATTTTAGTATTAATACAGGAGTTATATATAAAGGGCTACTGGCTGCTACTAAATTCATTTATCAGGGACATGACGAGTGCGACTCCTTCAAGTGGTACCCGCTTATTTACTGACCATGCTCCTGAAAATCTTAGTCTACTTTGATTGAAAATCTTGCACAACCGCTGTCCTTCAACATAAGTGCATTTGATAGACTTGGGATTCAAACTTATGATCCGGTGACTTCAGGTCTCATGATTTTCTTAATAAGCTAAAAGGGTCTGTTTAAAGATCAATTGGCTGCATAGGAAGTATTCTAAATTTTGTTACATAAATTATGTTATGCATTTATTATAAATAATTTTTTTTTTAATTTTAAAGAATTTTAGTTTTAATTTAAGAATTAAATTTTAAGTTTTAAAAGAACAGAGGGGAGCATATATAATGAAAAAAAACTGTTAACTTTGATAAATGATATTTTTTTTCCGTTTCTAAATAACATATTTCTATTTTAAATAGCAATAATTTTTGATATATAAGAAAATAATTTTTAAACATTGACTAGTTTTTTGCTAGGTGTAAAAATTCAGAATATTTTAATAAATTAATGAAACAAAGAGAAAGGTTTTATGTATTTTTGTCCCAAATATATTAATTATTGCAATAAATGTACTGCATTTTATATAGATATTTAAATACAAGAAAATTGTGTAAATCCTTTTTTTTAAATATATATATACATATAAAGTAATTTATTAACTACTTGATAAAGGTACTTTTTTAAGATAACTCCTTAAAAAAAATTGAAATTTTTATGTAATGATTTTATATCTATTAAAGCTAATGAGACAAGAGACCTTTATTGTAATTGGTTGATTAGAATAGTTATTCTAAATAATAATAATAATTTTTTTTAAAAAAATATTGTTCAGAAATTTTAAAAAATTTGTGTACAAATTTCTTTTTATCATTTATCTTATTATTTCTTTTACACTACATAAAAAATATAAACAAATTTTTTTTACAATTTTTTAAAATATATATTTTTATACTTGAATTTTTAATAATATATTGCTTTCTACCCCAAATTATCAAACATGAGATCTAAAAAAAACAAAATTTACAATGAAGTCTGATAAATTTTACGCGCTGTTTAAAAATACTTCTTCACTCTTAATCTAATACGCACTTAACTTACTTATTTAAAAGACAAACACAAATAAAATGCAATCTCTTATGACATTCTTCCTTGTAAATATGTTTCTAACAAAATCTACTGTGTTCAGAATAAAAATATCCTGCATCATCTTAAAAGCTTTTAATGCAGCTTTTCTATTATCAAAAAGTGTTTCAAAGCAGAATCATTTTAATACCTTTCTCTATCTTATCCAACACAGTCAATTCATGTTACTCAAATAAATGCCTTAAGAGTGCTTCAGAAAGAATTCAAGCAGTTTTAAAAGCATTACAAAAATGCTACCTTTTGAAAGACTTATTTTAATCGAACCGGTAAGTGAGAGAATGGTGCAAGTTCGAACATTTAATTTAAATATATTCTAATAATTATAATTCCTCTTATTATTGTGAAAATATTAGCTTTGGAATATTGAGTAACAAATCCAGATCAATTATAATGCATTTTATCATGAAATAAACGGATGGCTCTAACAAGATTTTATAATAAATTAATTTATCTTAAATCTTAAAAGTACACCATTTTTCCTACGATTGCTTGAATAATTTATCTGACGATAAATACGAATATTTTATGAGCTTATTTCGATGATGACATTTTTGGCTTAAAGCAACCGTTTTCTAGACAATAGGCGATAAAAAATAGAACTCACAATGCTTCGAAATTCATAGCACCCCTGTGACTAACAGCTACTAGTGTTTTATTTTGTTCTCTGTCTTCAATGTAAGATGTGTATAAATAAAAACAAAGCGTTTCATTTCAAGCTTTTCGTCTGCTATCAAAAAATGTATTAACACCGGAAACTTACAACAAGAAAAAAAAAGTAAATCATGTTACTTTATAAGAAATAATATGTGAAACGTCTATCCTCTATTCCGCTCCTCATAACTAAAAACGAAGAAAGAACGATTGCTATTACGCGGTTTGGACTGATTTTTTTAAGTATTTTGTTTTCTCTCTCAGCATCTTTCATCTCAACTCACTCCCTCATCTTCAGGGCTCTTCCTCCTCCTCCTTTCCATCCACCCCCGACCCTCCCAAGTCGAGCATGACGCTTTTTCATCTGCTGAGTTCTCGAGTGTACCACTGGGGTTTGCTAAAAATCTAGTAGGGGGGAGAAGTACGAGTGGAAAAGTTGTATGCCCAGAAAAATGGATTCTCAAGTCGAATCTGTGTGTATGTGTATGCGTGTGTGTGAAAGAGAAGGGAGCAAAAAAGGGGGGGCATCGAAAAATACAGAGGGGGGCAGGGCTCAGATGATGGGAAAAAAATAAAAACAATAATGAAATAAAAATAAAAATATCGTCCGGTATAAAGCAAATAGAAAGACGGCGACGCCGACCGAAAAAAAAGAAGAAAATAATAAAAGAGGAGAAATTGAGGAAGATATAAAATAAAATGGAAGAAGGGAAAAGAGGAGTAAAGTAAAAAAATAAAATAAAAAAAGGAAATATATGAAGTGATTTAAAAACCGTGTGCATTTTATGAAGAAGGGACGGAATGTTAAGAAGTCGGGAAATTTTTGTGAGAATAATGAATAAGTAAATAGTCAGAAGAGAAGATAGTAGGGTAAGTAAAAAAAATGGAGGAGCATCTCAATGGTGAATTTTTCTTAATGAGACACAAGAAGAGGAGTAGTTTTAATGAATTGCAATGAAGGAGCTGAAATGCAAAATGTCAGGTAAAAATTGTTGGTTTTTCTCTTTTTGAACGAGTTTTTTCACTTATTTTCGGTGGATGGATTGATAATTAAATTTTACGAAGCAATTTCGTTAAAGTGCTGTATCTACTGGGAGATGAAAAAAGTTGTTTTTCGAAGGTAAGAAGAAGGGGAGAAAAACAGCAATGTTTCTCTTTTTGAGAGAAAAAGAAACTGTTAGTGAGTAAATATCTGAAATAATATAATTTGATTATTTCAATGAGATCTCTTAATTACATAAAAGTATCGAAGGGAAAAATCACATGGGTCTTAAAAAAGAAGCGCTATAATATTAAATTGTGTCTCGAGTTCTTTTTATGCTCCTTTAGACTCCTGAAAACGAAGTGGTTAGCAGTAAGAATACAAAAAGAAAATAATTTAAGAAGCAGTTTTAAGAAAAATGCCATCGAAATTTTTATTATGGGAATCTTTTCATTTTAAGATTTTTATTTTATCATTTTTTTATTACTTGGTAGAATTTTTTTTTTATTTTTGCTTCGAACAAAAGGGAATAATAGTTTTTTTAAAGAATAAAATAAATATAATGAGAGTATATTTACGCAAAATAAATGGTAAATTTGTCTTTAAAGCTTCATATAATGTTCGTCAGATTTTAAGTAACAAAATTCGAAATTGTTTTTTTTTTTAAATTTTTTAATTAATTTTTTGTTTTTCACTATCAAGAAATTGTAAATTTTTTACAATTGAGAAAAATATTTTAATGTAAATAATTCAGAGATTTTTATACCATTCGTTTCATACTGTATATATCGAAATATGATTCCTTTTTGAAAATAAAAACACCTGTATATTCACGGATCAATGAAGAGTATTAATTAAACTTAACTAGTCATTAATAAATAATAATGATAGAACAAAATAATTGTTAAGTAGGATAACTTAGAAATATTGCAGTAAAAGAACTCCAATTCAAGGAATTCTAATATTTAACTTGTTTTAGGAAACATTTACATATACAAAAAAATAACAAATTGAAGATATATATTAAAAAACATGATTGAAAGGTTTTGAAGTTCAGAAACTTTAAACTAAAACTCGATGTTACCCATATAATAACGATTTGCTTTTGTCAAAGTATTAAAATATAATCTTACGAATTTATTAAATCTCGCTATTAAACACATCAATATATATATAGCGGTACTTTAATAAGATTTCTATTTATAAGCAAATACTTACAAATATAGGTTACAGAAATTCTCAAAATCAGATCTAAAGTTAATATCCTTTCATTAAATAAATATTCATTCTCCTTTATTAAATAAGATACCGAATCTCAGAGCAAATATTCATTAAAAGATCATGTCAAAAGGATTAGATATCCAATAAATGTTTATTCGTTTTATAGGGTTATGAAGTCACAGGATGTTTAATCAAAATATCCGTTCTGAAATGTGATGATAAATTTATTAAAAATAAAATCTATGGAAAGATTTTCTTGTGTAATGTAATTCTCTTGTGTTGTATCTAATTTCTGCAATGCAACATTTAACTAATGCTTTAAACATTTATTGAGTAAATACATGAAAATCAGTATTTTTATCAGCAATTTTCTGTAAAAATAATTTATATTTATATCTGTGTGTGCGTTTGCGTGCATGTGCGTGTGCATGTACGTGTATGTGTGTAAGTGTCCATGTGCGTGCATGTGCGTGTGTGCGTGTGTGTTTGAGGATGAGTGTTCGTGTGTGTGCATGTGTGTGCGTTAGTATGCGTGTGTGTTTTTCATTAAGATTTAGAAAATAAATTTGCTTACTTATCTTATGGAATTACTTACTCATATTTATAATAAAACAAAAATTATTGTTGGAAATCTAATAATGGAATTATATAAAATTTACTAACGAGATACAAGAACATGGTCACAGCAGGGTATATTGTTTAATGAACTTTTGATTAAAAAATTTATTAGACTTATGAAATAAGTAATTTAGAGCATTTCTATCAACAAATTAGGAAAGTACTAAAGTATGTTACATATGCAAGGATAGTGAACTTTATGGACTAAAAGCCTGGTGTGAGCTGAATGTAATTCAATAAATTATTCATAAATTACATGAATTTTAATAAGATGTGTAACTCAATAAATTTTATTTAGAAGCATACACATTTAAAAATTTGTTTCTTAAAATCTGTATTATGATCAATAGAGTTGTTAAAATTCTCTCTTGATCATTTTTTCTATATATCCAAAATAAAAATTTAAACACTTAAATAAATAAAAGAAATAATCATGAAAATCTTATATAAAGTAAGAAAAGAGGAGAAAATGTATCTCGTGCAACAAAAGAACTCAAAAATTTTTTATTCCCCTTTTTTAATTTTAAAGACTTATGAATACCTCTTCTGTTTATAATATGGAAAAAATTCTATGGATACATAATAAACTAAACTGTCAAAATCTATTATGAAATGCAGAAAAGTATAATCTATAATATCTCAGCAAAAAGAAATGAATAAGATCGGACAAATCTGAGAGTATACTGCTGAGAACTTTTAAAAAATTCTTTGAAATATGCAAAAAATATTTAAACATTTGATTAAACATTAATTATTTTTAATAAAATAGAAGCCTTTTGAAAATAATTCTCAAACGTAGTTTTTGTGTATGACAAAAAATTCTCTTTGCGTGTGACAAAAAATTATCTTATTTTCATAATTAGAAAAGGAATTGAACCTATTTTTTGTGACAAAGGTCAAAAGACTAGATTGACACATGACTTAATAATTTATTAATTTTTGCCCATCAATTGTGCTTAGACAGTATGTAAGTAGTGTAAAATTCAACAGAGGTAATTAGAGTAATAATTAAAAATAATTCATAAATTTAGGTAACTAGTGTAAAATTTTCACGTATTTAATATTTAAAACAAACCGAATTTAAAACAAATAATTTCCTCTATTTTACACGATGGAAAAAAAATGGGGAAAAAATAGAACAAGAATCTTCACCTTAATCATCGATTTATCAAGTCCTTATTATCTATATATATAAAGGAAAAAAACCTACACACTCACTTACTCTTCACGATATCTCTGAAACTATTAAACCTACAGATATGAAACTTGGTGAGCATGCTTCTTCTGACAGATTTACTTAGATCGAGTTCAACGGAAATCCACTCCCATGAGGAGTTGCGGGATCGTAGGATAAAAAGTTTCCTTTTTTTTTTATCTATTAGACATATAAACTTGAAATTTAATATGCGTGTTTTTTTTTGTTGAGTAGGATCCACCAAGAAAGTTTTTCACGGAAATAGACTCCCAAGCGGGTGTTTTTGCGGTTACCGAAGGCGTATAGATAAAAAGAAATACCAGTTTCTGAATTATTAGATGCACAGATTTGAAATTTGGTAAGTATGTTTCTTTTGTTGAGTAGAGATTCACTATAACGGGTTCAATGAAAATTGACTCTAAAAGTTGGGTTGCAGAGGGTAAAAAATAAAAACCTGTAGTTTCAAGAACTCAGGTCCTTTTTAACACCCTTTTATAAGCTTCACTTGCATGTAACGGAATCTTTGAACTCAATTTTTACCTATTTTAAAAGATCAGATTAATTCGAAATTTTGCTCACTTGTCCAGGACCAATGACAATATAATAATTTAATTATTTTGTTCCATTATCCTGAACAGGATCATCAGGATTAACGATTTCCCATTTTCAGATCCCATCCCGCATCTGGCGACTCATTTCAAATCCCATTTCCAGATTTGGCGACTAAAAGATTAAGTCACAACTTAGTTCTATTAACTATAAAAGGATGATTTTTAGTTTTTTAAACTATAATTTATTAAATTAAGAGACCAGGGCTATAAGAATGGTTTTTAATACATAAAAAAAACTTAATGGTAAGATGTATTTCAATAACTCTATATTTATACAACGTCATGAAATAATTAGCGAAGAGTGCGGATAACAGATAGTTTAGATATAAATTGAGGCAATAAATTAATGAAATAGTTATGACATAGATCCTGATTTTAATAATTTTTGTTACATTCTCAATAATTTTTTTGCAGAAATTTTATTTTAAAAATAAATTTTTTATATGGAAACCTTAACGTCACCAGCAAATTGGTAGATATTTTATCGGCTTGATTTCCGCCGGAATATGCTCCACACTAATACGTGCTCATAAAACACAACGAAAAAATCAATTTGAAACAAGAAAGTATATATTACGTCTCAGGTAATAATACTAAGAAAGAAAAACTTTTCCGCGAGAAAATTGTTTTTAGAGAATAGTTTGTATCCGCGCGAATGGAAAATCAAATACCAATAAGAACCGAACACAGATTGCTTCTTTTTTTTCTTTTTTAGTCAAACAGAGAGCAAATAAAATGTATCAAATAAAGAAAAAAAACTAAGAAATCCAGCAGAGTAAAATAATCAGATAATGGAACAGAAAATGGAGGAGAAAACATACTCTCTTACATCTAAGAAGCAGAAGTATTACGCGTAAAATGAGAATGATGTAAATAAGCTTATTGGGACAAGAAAAGCATTTTTAGCTAGAATTAATGGCGGAATATATTTAGCATCGCAAATGAGAACTTAGGTAAAAGTTGAAGATTATGCACGTTTTTTTTATGATCCAATAGGAGTGGGAGTATATACCGATAGGCAGTAAAGAAGTTAATTTCTCCTCTCCCTGGCTATGTTTGATCTTTATTACATGCATCGGACATGTTTTTACGATGAAACTAGCCTTTACTGAGGGACATTATGAAAATATACTTGTGTTCTATGTTTGAAATAAAAAAAAAGGAGAGAGAATCAATCATAATGATGTGCAATTAAGATCTTAAATTGTTTTAGTTAATGACCTACATAATTTGGAGTGTATTTTATTATTAAATGTTTATTATGCGAAAATGGTATTTTAAGCGATATTTTTAAGATTGGGAGATGGCTAATGAAGTTAATAATGAAACATTTTATTTGATTCTTTTCCCTTTTTTTTTGTATTGCATAATTTAGTAAAAAAATTTATTTTGACTTTTTTGTTTATACTCATAACAAGTAAAACGAAAGTTTGTTTTTTTCCCCTGCTTATTTTTGTTAAATTGCTGATACTCTTAATTTTTTAAATTTTCAAAATGCAGGAAAATTTTAAAAATAAAGTCAGAAACAAAAGATCGCAGTGCATTTTTTACATTTATATCATTATAAGGATTCGCTCTCAACTCGGACATGAAAGCATAGCATTTCAGATTTTTTTACTCGAATTCACCATATTATTACTAACTTTTCTCTAATTTGGTGAAAAAAATGTGGTGTTTTATTTGTATAATATAAAATTGAATACACATAAAAATGCATAAGAGTTAATTTTTTAAGAAAAAAAAAAGAAAAGAATTACTAACCTTTCAAAATATGTCAGAAAAGTTGTGATAGCAGTTGGTTAAGTTGAGGATTTAGTAGAGAGAATATTAACGTCGCCCTATTTAGCTACACGAAGGCTTTGGGCGAAGGACCTCGTAATTTTGAACCAGTATCAAGTGACGAGGGCAACATCTGAGCTGGCGCACACTCTCCTAACTATCACACCACACCAACTAGATCCCGTTTGAGCTTTCGACAGATTTAACGAGCATCGCTCCTCTATACGGCCGCCTTTAGTGGTACTGGGCTCGAACTCGTGACAAGTCAGCCACGATTAATACCTTGACCACTAGACATCCACGGCCACCATTAATCACGAACATTGTGCATAATAATTAAATCTAGTGTATGTTGAATCTGACAGAACTTTCTTATTATCCATAGAAAATGCGATTCCGTGATATCAGAAAATGAATTGAGTCATACGTCAATTTCATTAACTGTTAGGGCTTTGCATATATGTATCGGAGGTTTGAACTCGGTACCTTCCGATTCGTAAGCGCGTAACTTACCGCTAGACAAAAGTGATCACTCCCGTCCGGAGGCTGTTACTGGCTTATTTAGATTCCGCCACATATGTGTCAACATTATCTCCTTAAATTTCTAAAGTTCGCTCTCAGGTAGCTTATGAGGTGAATCTTATTTTTATCTTTTTAGTTCTCATAATTATATCTTATTCATTCTATTGATTTCACTTCTTTAACCATGTCGGTGTACATTTCATGAAGTTAGTTTATTTAAATGAAAAACAGCTTCTACTGAGTTAACGATTGGAAGGAGAAAATAAAGAAAAAGTAGGATTGATCGAATTTATGCGATGCATTGCCTTTTTTTAACTTTAACATATAGATTTAACTTGGAGTGTGTGTATTGTGCATAATTTGTAGTAATTATAACCCACATCTGCTAGAGAGATTGCTTTCGTTTATTTTCTTTTTTATTAGCGTTAATCTTCTCTCTCAAGAAGTGGATTACTATTGTTAATATTTCCAGCTGAGATTGTGTAGTCAATAAAAAGGTTATCTATTAATCTGAAAAGTTTGGCATTCTAAACTATAAGTACACTTGCAAATACACTGACGGAAAAAAATCCAAACACCAAGAAAGACATAATAGATGAATGAAATTTGGTGGGCGTATTTATACATCTAAAAGAGGGCATCGATTCAAACTCTGCACTTAAGTGTGGTGCTAGCAGGGCAACGCAGAACTTTCAAATCATAGTTGCCTTAAATACGTGCTGTAAAGTTCGTGAACTTTATTTGTCCGTATAATTTGACGTATTGATTTGAAGTTACCAATAATGCCTTTAAGAAGACGTAGAAGCCATTATCAACAGCTCACCGAGTTCAAACGAGGTCGTATTAGAGAGCCAGGAGAAAGTGGATTTTCTTTCCGAGACATTGCAGAAGGACTTGGCCGAAATATATCCACTGTGGGAGCAGTGGTCACGGATAGTACTGCCTGAAGAAGACAGGGTACCGGGCGACCAAGTGACACCACTGAGAGGGAAAACCACCGTATTTGCCATACGGCTTTGTCACATTGTACTGCGTTTGCAGCAGATATTCGAGCTGAAGTTAATCCCACAGTGACACAACAAACTGTTAAAAATCGGTTTCTTCAAGGACAGCTCCAAGCCAGGTGCCATGTAGCGTGTATTCCACTGACTCCAAGCCATTGTCGTTTGCGACGCCAGTGGTGTCATGCCAGAGCTTATTAAAGGATGGAGTCTAGATCTCTTGTGTTTTTTGATGAAAGCAGGTTCTGTCCTGGTGCCAGTGATGGCAGTGTGTTGGTCAGTAAGAGACCAGGGGAACACCGGAAATCAAACTGTCTGCTGCCTAGACACACTGGATTTAACCGGGAGTTATAGTTTGGGGAGCCATTTTCTACGAAAGCAGGAGCAGTCTCGTGGTTATCCCAAACACACTGACTGCAAATTTGTACGTCAGTCTGATAATTTATCCTATAGTACTGCCATTCATGCGCAGCATTCAAAGGGGAGTTTTCCAACAGGATAACGCGCGCCCTCACACCATTGTTGTAATGCAATGGGTTCTACAGAGTGTTGATATGTTACCTTGACATGCGAGATCACCAGATCTGTCTCCCATTGAGCATGTATGGGCATTATCTCCCGGCATCATCCACAGCCAGTACTTACCGTCCCATCATTGACAAAACAAGTACAACAAGCATGGAACTCCATACCACAAAGTGACATTCTGCACCTGTATGACATAGTGCTTGCAAACTTGCATTCAAAATTCTGGCTATTAATGAAACAGCATTTCACATTTGAAATGCATTTTCTTGAGCTTAAATTAATCTGTGACCTTGAAAATTTTATCTATTTAACATGGAAACTAGTCAACTGTATTGTCTAAATTTCTTTAATTTACAATAATTTTTTCTTGGTGTTGGGGTATTTTATCCGTCAGTGTAAATCAATAAATACTTGAGCTCTTCAAGTAATTTAAACTTCTTGATTCAAATCCAAACCACTTTTAACCTCCAATTTAATTCTACACCTTACAATCTCAAAAACTTCTTATAATTACAATCTCAAGATCTTTTACTTTCCTATTTCAGCTCGCCTTAAGTAGCAATCCTAATCTGCATATCACTGTTTCTTTGCAAGGCGAGGTTTTCAAATCAAGTAAACAAAATAGATTTCCCTAGAGATAAGTTGAAATGCGAAAAAACCTGCTACAATTTATCATAACATTAATTTAACTTTCAGAAGTTTCACAAATTACGATTGTTCATACTTAGCAAGACAATATTAATCTAATTTAAAAATAGTTTCTTTAAAAAAAAAGAGAGTTTTATGTGAAGAGCTTTTTGTAAAAATAGTTTAATATTATAAGATAAAAATAATTTTTAATACTTTTTAGAAAAGATTCAAATCAACTTATGAGATGAGTAATAAATTTTACATAGAGAGATTTTGTAATTGACACTTTGAAATATTTATTTTATTCTTTAATTAATAATTTTAAAATTGTTTTAACACGCTTTATATGAAATATATTAAGAATGATAATAAAAATATATTACATAAGAACGGATTGCAGAAAAATTTGAAATTCCTCAGAGATCGCTCTAATAATTTACCCGTAAGGTGTATAAAGAACCTTTACGCGAAAGAGTAAAACTTCTTTTAGAAAAGTATTTGAAAAAAGCTAAAAGCAAATGCAAAGAATGTTAGTTAGAAAAAAAAGAAGCAGAAAAAGAAGAATCACATAAGCTTCTTATTCTTGTAAAAAGAAGCTTTTAGCATATTTTCGCAGAAAAAGGTTTCTAAAACCTATTATTAAAGTTAAGAAACACCGAGAGAAACAGTATGTATATCTAGCATATTCTTAAACTTTTAAAAGCTTCTTACAGTTAGAGTTGAAAAGAAAGCAATGTCACTTATAATTCTCCATTCATAATAATTTCCATTTGAACTTATTCTTATTCATAAACTTTAATTATTAATTTTAAAGAGTTCTAAGATTAAATTTTTTTAGAAAATTGGCGAAATGTTATAATAATTAGTTAACAACACGAAATATTTGAATAAAAGCAGGGACTTGTAAGATTTTCTTTTAAAAGCTTTTTCGTTTTTAAGTCTTTTCAAAGAACAGTCAAAACATTTGGAGTCAGAATCACAGTATTAATCTCACTAGATATTTGAATATTTTGAAAAAAAATCACTGTCTTTCAACTTAAAGTGTTTCAAACTGTGGATAAAGTGTGGACAAAGCATAAAAAAAGTCGAAAACAAAAGATTATTTTAAAAATATATCAATTTACAGAAAAGTAGCAAAACAAAATACAAACTTATACAGATGCAATACTCTTATAAATGTATCACTACTGCACAATGTATTTGATAATTAGTTTAACACTACTAAGAATAAGTTTAATAATTACTAGTGACTCCAAAAAGTTATATACAGAATTCAATATTTATCTTTATAATTTGTATGGCTTATAATTAAATACAGAGTATATTATATATATTTGCATTTAATACATTGTTATTGTGGGTATAGAAAACATATATTGTGGGTATAGATGCTTATAGAAAATTATGATTGAAAATTGGGTCGCAAAGATTCAAAGTTTGAGAAGCACTGGTTTACTTGATTATTTTTTACAAATATTTAAAGTTTATTTAAGCTTCAGTGTGCTTTAACTTTGCTATATTGATAATACATATAAAATAATCGAAACAATGCAATTTTATTGTTAAGTGTTATAATGAGATAGAGCCTTATTTTTAACTAATTTATGTATTTTCTTCTGAAGCCAGGCACTCTCATGAGCTAAACTATAAACTAAGCAATTACTTTATTTAATGTAATAGCCTATAAATTCAAACAGATTACGAAAATAAATAAAATTAACGAAAAAATCTCTAGTTTAAGATAAAAAGAAAATTTGATATTTTGGAAATTGCATTTTGTACACATAAAGTAATTCGAGTCTCAAAAGTAAAATACATGACAGCTACAATAGAGGTTGATGACATTTGCTTAGTAAAAAAAAAGGTATAATGTTCAATATGAATATCTTTTTTCCCCTGATTCAACTTCAGAATCTCATTATACTCGTATACTAAATTTTAAAAAGCAATTAATTGTCGTTTTAAGCATATATGTATAAACAACTGGGAAATTGCTAGAAAAAGTAGAGCCAGTTAAGAAAATAAAACATATCTTACTTTTAAAAAATTAAAAATGCAAGAACCGAAAATTATTTAATATAAAAGTTTTTAAAACATTACATTATATATTCAGCACACACATCTGGATTATATTAAAATATTAGCTGCACTACAGGGAAAATTCTTCCAAACTATTTTCCTTGTGTGGAATTCTTCATGCTTGATTTATTATATTAAAAATTACATTTTTGAAAAAGTGTTGCATAGATGATATATAAGCTAATTTCTTCACCGAATTGTGAACGCATAAAAGTTTAATTTATCAATACGAAAAAACAATCCACTTCAGAGATCATTTTTTAAAAAAAAAAACATTTTTTTTGTCATTTCTTTTTTTTTTAAATATATTTATATACAAAAATAAAAATATACTCAACTTCTGAAAGTATAAAAAAATCTTCCTAAGTTTAATGGATTATTTAAGGTCTTTTTATTATTAAAAATTCGATCACCTTAAAATAATTTTTACGAATATGAAATATCTTGAAGCGATTTTAATAAATTCAGGCTTATTGTTTGAATTAATATTCAAGAGTTTAAATTAATTCTTATCTGGAATTATATAAATATAAAGTCATAACTTTACCTTTTTTCAGAAATAACAAGATAATAACTAAAGGAGGACTGGAAAGAACACTGAACATCATCAAAAAATTAATTTTGTTCTAACAAAACGGATGCCATTTTGAAAAATTAATTATATGTTTAAAAATTGTTTATGTACTTGAATAAAACATCTGCAGACTCTAAAGCAATCGTCTGCGAAAAACAAAAAGGAAAATAAATTCTTTGCAGTATTCAAATATGGATAAAAAAATAAAGTGTATGCTAAATTTTACATACATTAAACATGAGTTAACAGAATGTCAAAATGAATATATCATTGACGTTAGTCAATTCTATCTCTCAATTTCCCTCCGAGCTATTTAATTTTATTTAATGTTATTTCGTTCTCGAGGAAAGATATTTAATTAATTTAATAAAGGAATTTTCCAAAACAATAAAAATAACAGTTTATTAATTTGTCTTTCTCGTAAGCAACTGCAGAAACAAAAATCGAGATTAAAATTCCACGACGACACATTTGTTTTTGCATCTTCTTTTCAGTTATGATTTATTTATTAGAAATTCTTCGCTACGATTCATTAAATATTTATCAAGAACTACATGATACTTTGAAATCCCTTTCCGGCGAACTGAATTTCATTATTGTTGTTATTATTCTTATCGTCATTTCTTTTTTGAAAAACAATTTTGGTCTTTTCTAAGAGAACAAAATATGTGTTCTCTTATATGCAGCTCTCAAACAACTCAACTCTCTTTCAGCATCTTTCTCTTCCTAATTAAATATTTTTTTACGAACATTCGCCGCCTATTTCATTAGTCATTGTGCCTTCTTTTCTTTTCAAGCTTCTAAACACTCTCGAAAATTTCGCTTTCTCAAAATTAATTAGATGCTTCTAATTTTTTAATTTACTTGCGGTTCTTTTTCCTTTTCAGATTTTGTGTGTCCATTGATCGCTCAAATTTTTCAAGTGTCTCCTTGCCATCTGGTGAATGCTTTTCGAAGCATATTCGATACCTTTGTTTTGAAAATTAAAACGTCGTTCCACATGAAAGAAAACGACTCTATTCACTGTAGAGATAAATTAAATTAAGAAAAGTACATTTTTTTTAAGGATTGAGTTACGGTAGAAAGATATTTACTTGATTGAAACATTTTAATCTTTAATTATTTAATGGTAAATTTGAATGGAAGCTTATAGAAATTTATTCGTAATTAATGCATTTTGTTTTTAAGTGATCACTTTGTTAGAATTAACACCTGAATAAAGAGGTTAGTTAACATTCAAAAAGATTTGCATGTAAAATAGACATTATTAGAGACTTAAATTAATAGAATATAGGAATTTTATGTAAATGGTGTACTTTTTTTCATACAGAAAAAAAAAAACATAAACTTTACTTAAGTAATAACTTCTTTAATTTAATTTAATGTAATTCTTTCGGAAAAGAACTTTTTTACTAATGTGTCATTTTAAGAGCTTTATAAAAATAAGTATATATTTGAATGTTCAACTCCATGAAAAGTATTTTTCCAGTTTAATCCCTTTTTTTTTCTTTTCCTCTATTCATCTATCATTAATTACAAAAGGTTTGAATTTTAAAATTAATATTATTTGAGAGCGTTGATTGATAAAAGTAAAAATCATGCACGTGTGTGTGACGATGAGATGGTATTCATTTTCAGAATTGTAGTCCTGGCAATTAAAAATCGGGATATAGACCAATCATTTTCTTTTTCGGTAATTTTAACACAAGATGAGAAAGTTGGGCATCTACGCTCAAGTGCTAAGCGAGCAAGAGAGGAAATTGTTTCTTTTGTACATATTAATATTCAAGAAAAAATTGGTAAAAGCATAACAACACGTTTAAGTGAAGGGAAATATAAGCTATTTTTAGAAATTACATCAGTGTTTTAGGGAAAAGTTTCAACTGTTCAGTAAGGCACGTGTTAGTTATCATGATATCCTTATTCTAAGGATCATCAAAAATTCAAGGTCTAATCCTTTAAAAAAGTAATCGTGAATAAATCTGTCAAAATATAGGTTTAAATTTTTAATGCGAGATTAAAGGAGACGCATTTCGAAATAAGCTATCTATAAATATGATTTAGGGGAAAATATATAAGATTAGTATTTTAGCTAAATATATTACGTTATTAAACACACGTACATATAAATCACCAAACGAATAAATTCACTATTATATTAATATTTTAATGATAATGGCGAAAATTAAGGCAATAATAAGTAATTATTTTGAAATAATTTAATGAATGTTTTTCCAGAAAAAGAAAAGTCTTTACATTTTATGAAAATTTTTGCGTTAAATTGTTTGTTTAATTCTTCATAATCAACATGTTATTTAAACACTTCTTTATGAAAATTTATATACTCATTTACAATCTATTTAAATCGGTCAATTCTTAATATAAATCCTCTTACATATAGCTAACTCTTACCCATATCTTTAAAGAATGAACATTATAAAACATTTGAAATTAATTTAAGTGTATAAGTATGTTTATTAAAATATTTGTAAAATATTTCATTTAATTCTTTAATGCATAAAAAAAATTCTTGTTCAAGAAACTGTTATTAATAATTATAATTTCATATTCTATTTCCAATATTAATTAATCACATTTTCGAAGTAAATGTAAAAATAACAAATGAATCATCAGGTTGCTATATTTATAGATATAACATATCAAAATAAGTTTTTGAGCTTATATTATATAGGAAGGTTTGAATTTTTGATGAGAATCTGGATAATCTTGAAAGTTGTGAGGAGATTTAAAATAATCAAATATTTGAAGAGAATCAAGATAATTTTCAAAGATTTGGTGATAATCAGTAAATCCCTCAGAAAATTGAAAAAAAATCGAAATTCTTTCAAGATTGAAGATTAAATAAGTATCTTAAAGAAGATATAGAATAGTCATAACTATATGAAAAAGTTTATTTAAAACAGCTGAAATACAAATAAAGAAAGATAATTTTCTGATTATATCTTCAAATATAATCTATATTCCTACTTTTAGATCCTTTTACATGTCATTAATTGCTTTTCTCTTCTATCTCTTTCCTTCTCTATATTTATAGACAGTCCAGTCATATTAATGTGACCACCTGTCAAAAGCCAGAATTACCACCTTTCAAAGAGCGGACTGCTGCGAGACGTGAAAGAAGAGAGTCAATTAGGTTCCTGAAGGTGTTCACTGGGATGTTGAGCCTTGTCGACTCCAGTGCCGTGGTCAGCTGCGCAAGGAAACGCGGGTTAGGATCCATGCCACGAACAACTCGATGGGGATGGTCTCATAGATTCTCAATTGGGTTTAAGTCAGGTGAGTTTGCTTTTCCATGGGAGAACGGTAAACTCATCCTAGTACTCTTCAAACTACTCACGTACAATGCCAGCTGTATGACACTTTGCATTGTCCTGTTGGTAGGTGCCATCATCCTAAGGAAAAACAATGCACATATAAGGGTGGACATGTTCTGCAAAGTCAGATGCGCGTGCTTGTATTGATCCATTGTGCCTTCCACAATGATGAGTGAACCTAGAGAATTCCATAAAAACATTCCCCAGACCATAATGTTCCCACCTCCAGCCTGGACCGTTCCAGCAATGGTTGCAAGGGTTTGCTTTCAGAGGTTTCACACCATGTACGCCTACCCCTATCTGTCCGATGGAGCATAAAGCGTGATTCATCAGAAAACGCTATCTGCGGCCACTCAGTGGACGTCCAGTTGCGGTAATGGCATGCAAATTCCAGCATAGGTGCATGAACCAGGTGTCTGTTTCGGAGGCCCAATCTCAGCGAAGTTCGCTGAATAGTAGTTTGAGAGGCACTGTTGGTAAACCCTTGGTTTATCTGGGTGGTCAGTTGCTCAACGGTAGCACTTATATTCGCCCGAATGCATCTCCGCAGTCGTTGTTCACTTCTGTCACCTATGGCCCGTAGTGTACCACGTTTGCCACGTTGCTGATTTTAGACAATCTCAATTTGCCATGCACGGTATGCAGGTGAACAGTTCACAAACTTAGCCATTTCGGAAATGCTATTACCCTTGGCCCTAAAGCCAATGATCATGTCCTTTTGGACGTCGGATGAATCACTCTTCTGCATTAATTACTCCAACGATTGCAATAATCTCCGAATGGGCGTTGCAGTGTGGGCATCCGAACTGTGAAACAGTCCTCAATTCCGTATCATGTTTATCTTCAATGTGGGGCATGGCGAAAGTGGGGTTTTTCATTCTGCTCACAAGAATCATGGCGATTGGCTGAGACGATGGAATCCGGGAGTCGTGTCTATGGTTCTTCATCTGGGAGCTGTAGAGTTGAAGTTTCTTTGACATGAGGGAGAGCTTAGAGACTGCTCTCTGATTGGTCGGTGGGTAATGTTCTCCGAAACTCTCATACACCCTTTATATAAGCTTGACTGCACTGTGCTGCCAACTGCCTTCTGTGATGGGTTATTTAACGTTGACGTAAAAAAAAACGTGGTGGTCGCATTAATGTGACTGGACTGTGTTTAATAAAGTACTGTCACAAAAATGTTGTTAATACTAGTATTAATAGAAAGTACATGTGCTTGAACTTGTTTCTGAATACAAACACAGTTTCATTAGATAGCATTGAACAATTGGATTTTAAATTAGTACAAGTAATTGAAAGTGCATATTGAAAGAAACTTTTTTAATCATAATCTAATTACTTTAAAAACAAAGAGATTTTTACCCCAAAACTTATGAAAGATTTGTTTTCTATTTTAAGAAAGAAATACTGAAAACCTTGTATTTCTTTTGCTTTTCTTCCATTTGAATGTAAAGTTCGAAATCAAAAAAAAGTTTACATGAATAAATATAGTTGCTTAGAAACCCATGAAGTTTTCCACGGAACATTACACAAAGAACTGAAAGTGAAATCGTAATTTGTTAGATGTAAGGCAACACATAACTGTTAGTTCTCTTTTAAACCAGGCTCGGGAATGCTCTGCAGAAATAGTCCTTAATGCAGAAAGCATCATTAATTTTTAGAACCAAGTATTTCGTAGTTGATTCTCTTAATGAAAGTACGATTTGTTTCTAGCTGTCAGGAGAAACATTTGAGCCGCGTGTGGAACCATAAATTTCTCCAACACTTGGCGAGAATGACACACAAGATTTCGCACAAAATTAATTATATTTTGTTTCAAAGTTGTCACTGCTTAAAGCTAAGAATATAAAATAATTTTTTAAAAAATGATCTTTATAACAAAGCTATTTATTTATAAGAGCAATAAGTAATCGTATTTCTAAACAAAAACTCATTTTCAGTCAATAGACTTATTATATAGCAAAAAGTAATATTTACCTTTTTTTTAAAAAACTGAAATTTTTAAAAGCTTTTGAAAATAGCAGTTGTAGAAACAGTGATAACTCCCACTATTTTAAAGTCTACTATGACTCTTTACTCACCACGTGGGATCGGGAGGGGGGGGGGTTGCTATACACAAAAAGAAACTACTTTTAGATTTAAATATGAAATATATACTTTGAAATTATTTTTAATCTATCTCTTTTTCTATGCTATTATTCATCTTATTATTTGATTTAATTACTTATGTAATTCTAATTTTTCTTAATATTTGTTCTAGTTACTGATATTTATTCGTTTGCTACAGTGTCATGTTGCTAAAAATAACATCATTTGAGTAATGAATCTATGTTTGAGAATTGTTCAGTGGACTGTTAGAATTCGAATTTGATATTGTTTTTTAATAGAAGTTGTTGTTTTTACTGGTTAATTTAATTAGATTTTAGATTGCAAATTTTTTTTCAGTGCTCTTACATATATCATGTTACATGTGTTCTTGTTTGTTAAGTCCTAGGTTTAATTAAAAAGTGTAGTTTATTTCGAATTTATTATTTGCACCATTATTCGCACACTGAACCACCGGAACAAAAACGACAAATCGGTAATCAATTTCTCGCTCATTCTGGAAATAAAATATAATATTCCTAGTAAAAGCAGATTTTTTCTTCGTTAGAAATCGAAGCAACTCGCAAAACTTGAGTATGTTCTCTGGATTGTGATCAAGAATGTCGTTATAAGCTAAAGTAGAAAATTCAACCCATTTCAGTTCATTGAACATCGGTATAAATAATTTTTGAAAATGAACGTGGATTTGTTTAAGAAGTAGAATGGTTAGGGCAGAAAAAAATCCTTTATAATTTACTGATAAAAAAAATAGGCGCGAATTTAACGAAGTTTAAAACTAAAGTGATAATGATTGTGTTGATATTTTAACTTGGAAGCATCATCGTAATTAAATTAAATTTAGTTAATCTCACAAAGAAACTTCCGAGAATATTTTTCTTATTTCTACAAAATTGAAATAACAATAATCTTAAAAATATTTTTATACTACTTTCTTATTAAATAATTGACATTCTCCAATCGCTTCCTTTCGAATTATGTTTTAAACTTCAAGAGATTGTATTATATATTTTAACTAACAAAATTTATCTCAATAAATAACCAGGTTAAGAATGTGTTTTTAGGTGTTCGGGACCATTAAAAAAATGAAATATAAGTATTGAGGAAATAGAAAAATAACATATAAAACTGGAGAATCTTATAAGTTGTTTTTCTAATACATATATACTTTTCTAACTTATAAGTGTATTTTTTCAATTTTGTTTTTGACAAATGAAATTTTCACGATAATTTGTGCACAAAAAATGGGAAATATGCAAAACAATCTAATAAAATTTTATAAGAATTTATAACAACATAATAGCTCTTTAGAGTGTATCAAGCCACAGGTTTTAAGATGATTACTTTTAATTACATTTTATAAATATATGTGTGTGTGTGTATATAGCTTAGAAGATAAAGTAATTTTGACGAAAAATCATTAACGTAAATTGAAACGCATAAAATGTTTATTTATTAAATTATTTTTATCCTATGGTTTGTGTCACTTCAGATGGATCAAGAAGTATATCAATGAAATTAAACTGACGCTGTGACCAACATATTTTTATTTATGCTGTTTTTTGTAACAATGAAAATTTTGCTAAAATTTTATAAAAATTAAATTTTTTTTCAAAAATAAGGGGTAATACATGTTATTTATCTAATAACAACGGCTCTTTAAACCTATATGTTCTTTAATAAAATTCGTCTGAAAGTCAATTTTTGAAAAATTGGTCTTCAAACCTAGTCGGATGATTAAACGGGCGTTTGTCAAAACCTTTAACTGTATCTAACACATATAACACATTTTCCAAGGCAAATATGGAAAAAAATATCCTCATGAATAAAACACCAAGTTTCAATGACAAACAAAATGAAAAAAAAGAAAACATTTTACGTATTTCTAGTACTTTAAATTAAACCATACAAATAAATCTTTTGTAAATATTTATTCTACAAATTAATAAACATTTGAGAAACAAACGATTATTTGACTCCAAATGCATAATCAATTAAATAAATAGAACCAAACTCCAGTCGCTCTCTGTTCACCGAACATATATTACAAACAGAACAAAGCGATCGAATGAGTCAATATGATTGGCTGAAAAACAAAAGATTCCACGGCAATTAATTGGTGTATCAGTGCCGGAATATGTCACGCAATAGCTCCATTATGCCGGCACCACCAAATGAGCGAGAGGAAATTTTCCACGAAGAAAATGAGCTGTAATCACTTATTCGTCACTAATAGCAGCAATTATTATGTCCTCCTAAACCAAGAGGTTAAGAACTAATCGAATTAATCATCCAACGACCAAAATATTTCCGCTAAATATGGATAGTTTTGAAGACATGCGATTAATTATAGACTCAACGGTCGCTTGTTCTTTGGATTTCGTTAGCTCTCTCGGGGCCAAATTATCAAGAAAAGAATTAAAATTTTACATATACAAATGAAGGCATTATGAGAGAAGTCAGGATTTAGTTTCTCTTATTTCATTATTTAATGGTTGCAATTAGTTATTTATGCGTAATTTGAAGAATGTTTTAATGAAGATGTTATATATTTTTTCATTATTTAATTATATTCATCATTATTCATCTTTCGTCTGTTTCTATAATCAATCTTATAAAGTTCTTTCTCGGAGAATTTTATGCGTTGGTCTTTCACAGGTTTGTTCTTTGCATCTGAAGCTCAGAGAATATTGAAGTATTTATCCATAATTACATAAAAATTCTTAAGCTTTCTGACTTTACATTAATGACGCAGATTTAGGCTTTAAATGGTAATTTTAAAGTTGTATGCCAACGTGAAATTTTTATTTAAAATCTTATGTTTCACAAACAATTTTGAATTATATCGATCCTACTTCAACAAGGGTGCCTATAACTGTTTACCAAAGCTGTTTATCAAAATATATAATACCTAAAGTGAATTAAATTTTCTTGGTTAGTACACAACGTAAACTTAATTTAAATAAATTAAATAATTTCATTTTAAAAGGATAATATCTAGCTACGGTTATTGTAGTAGCAACTGTCATAACTGTTTGTAAAATTAATTTGTTTACCTTGTTTACACTCTCATTTGTTTGTTGTTATCAAACTGATATCCTCTGAAATCCCTTGTAATAACAACAACAATTACAAAAAACGCGTTATAATATTTATTTCATGTTACATGAATCTGATACATACCGAGACTTTTAGATGCTGTGTAAAAAAAGTTTACTTTTCAAAAAGACAACTAATCTTTTTTATTTTGACGATTTATAGATTAATTGTTTAATTAGCTTGAGTTTTAAAGCAACAAGAAGGATATAGCGGATGGGTCTTGTAATTATGAGCCACGGTCAAGTGACGAAGATGGAGAGAGAATTGAGCTCCTACCCGACTTTAAGCATCGACCGATTTAATGTGCTTTAACTCCTTTTCCATGGCACGTTTTGTTTGAAAAATAAATCTTGCATTTTATTAAAATTTGATTAATTCATCCCAATAATTTTTTAAGTAAAAGCATATAACTTTGTGTGTCTTTTCTTTTTAGTATGTAAGATTAAATAACTCTACCACCATATAAGTTGATATATATAATATATATATATGTGTGTGTGTGTACACATATGTTTTTTTCCCAAAAAATGCACTCTTATCAAGTAATATATTAGTTTACTTTTATTATTACTAATGTGAGAAATGAAAAAATCTGCAACTTTTCTGTAACTTCTTAATTTAATCTGTAATTTTTTTTCATTAAGCGTAATTGAAACAATTTTCTGATTGTAGTAGAATAATCGCGTTTGAAGGCAAAATATACACAATGCATCAAATTTAAAAATATGCATTTAATATTTGATATTTATGCTACTGTTTTCCGTAGTGTTGTTTATATTACAATATTTGATGAGTAAGTGAGTGAGTGAGTGAATATTAACGTCGCGCTGATTAGCAACAACAATATTTGATGAATATATATATTCTATAACACTTTACATAATTCATAATAATAATATTGTTATTATTAAAAATTTATAATAATTATATCATTAAATATTCCTAATTTTATTACTAAAATTTTTATTATTGTATTAGTGTATATTATATATGTATTAGTGTATATTATATATGTATTACATATATGTATATTTGTATAATATATATACTTCCGAAAAGTTAAAAAAAATTACGTCTAAATCTACTAAATCTAAGAAATTAAACTTATCAATATGACAACGCATATTCAGTTTTAATTTTGGGCCTTTGTATTCCATTTACGGTGGAAGAGCAAGCACTCTTTCATATCTGTGATCTACCTCAGGATTCTTTTTCAAACGATGAGGTTTGAATCAACACCTGGACCTCATATTTCACATACCATTGTGGCCTCGGTAGCCGAGTGGTCAAAGTATCGGATCGTGGGATGGCATGTCCCGAGTTCGAGCCTAGTAAAAGGACTAAAAACCCGCTGTGTAGGGGAGCGCTGCATGTTAAATCTGTCTAGAGGTCAAACGTCCTCCCTTTGGTGTGGTGTAATAGTCAGGAGAGGGTTGCCAGCTCAGGTGTCATCCTCGCCACTTGACCCTGGTTCAAAATTACGAGGCATGTCACCAAAAGCCTTCGTGTAGCGGAACAGTGCGACGTTAATATTCACAAAACATAGCATAAGCAGTTAACTTTTGTAAAATCATTGCCCCATTATAAATTTTATCCTCCCCTCCTTATTATTTTTCATAAGTCAACTGTTGCCGATATTCATTATACTTAAGAAAAATTGGTACAGTAGAAGTCCGATAATCCGGCACGTTCGGGACCGGCTCGGTGCCGGACTACCGAAAATTTTGGTCTATCGGGCGGCTGAAAGTGTTTCTCCAGTTACATCAAGTCTTCGAATTCCATGCCGAAACTTAAAGTTTCTGAGCCAACCATCAGAATAATTATATTCACTTTCAGCAACTCCTAAATCTTGGGCGAATTTCTTTGCCTTTTCAACAATCATTGGCCCTGTTACCGGCTTTCCTTCAGAACGTACTGCACTAACCATTTGAACAATACACTATCTACCTGTTCCAGTTTTGGTTTTTTAATGTTTGTCTAGAAGCCAATTTTTCAGTTGTTACCGATTGAGAAGCAAACTTTATTAGTTCATCTTTTTGTTTTTTAATGTCATAAATAGTTGATGAGCCAATATTAAACTCATTCATTAAAACATTTCTATTCTCGCCTTTTTCTAACCGTTTGATGATTTCTAGTTTCTGATTGAGAGTCAGTGTTACGTGTTTTCGCTTCTCTCATTTTAAACTCAAAGGCTTAGGTTTTGAAAACATGGTCACTGTACAGTTAGAACGAAAATCACTTTTTTTATAAACAGTTTCAAAAGTTACGTTTACTGCGATGTGAAAGGACACAAAACAACTACGCACAAAAAAATGGCGAAGACGCTTCGAGATTGATTAACGGAGCTGCACTGCACCTGAATTTGTTGTGACAGCTGAGACTAGCCGGCCGCTAATTGTTTCCGAACAATACCGAGCGCTTCCAGATGATCCTGAAAACTTCCGAATAGCTCTCGAGCGTTTTTATTTGCTTTAAAGACACACTTCTGGAGAAAACCAAAATTTTTACAATTTTCCGGAGCGATGCCGGACTATCGGGCATTCCGGACTGTTGGATGCCGGACTAATGGACTTCTACTGTATTTTTACCAAAGAAATTACGATATTGTTATAATTATTAGAATAAAATCAAATGTGCCCAAAAGTAAAAACTGTGTGAAGCAAAGTTTTCACTACATTACAGACAAATACATAAGTGTGAAACTATTTTTAATAGAAACTATCTTCAATAAAATATTTCCTGTGGTATGAAAAATTTGTTACTGTTAAAGCAAAAGCAGCAATGTGCAGGTGTGTTACAAGCGAGGGATACATTAGTTATTAAAACATTTTAATGGACTCCATTATCTCGATTTGTAGCTATAAATGAAAATAAATGAACAAATATAAAAATTCTATTACACAATCACTAACAGCACTTAACCCATTCCCGATCAATTTTTTTCTTCGAATTTCTGAACAAAAAAAGTTTTTCAGTAACTGAATATTAATACATACTTCCTATTTTGATTTCGAAAATACAAAATACTTTTGTCAATAAGCAGTTTTTTGTTTGCCTTACTGATGATCACGTCTTCTTCACTGAACTCTAGTTTCCTCAGCAAAGCACCCAATACTTGGGGTGGGGGGGGGAATACTCTCCGATTCTATTTTTGCCCAATCTATTGTTTTGAAATATTGAAAATAATTCTATGCATATAAAAATATAAAAAATATGTAAACAAATGTTTTAAGAAATGCTTTACAACGTTATCATGGTTTTACAACCTTATCAACCACCGTTATTCTATTATACAGTTTACTTTCGCAAAAGAATAGAAGTACTCGAGAAGGATATTAAAAATATCTTGAATAGTTTTTCATTATAACTTCTAACGAATATGACGCTACTGCGGGGAAAATTCTCATCACTATTTTGACATACAACAATAACTTAAAAAAAAGCTAAATTACAAAAAGTACAAAATGATGATGTTTTCCATTTAAAAACATGTAATTTTCTCTTCGTCACATGGCATGCTCAAGAACCGTACGAGCACACGCACACACACATACGGTGTCGACCACGAAGGGGTTAAAAATAATTTTAAGGCATAAGAAAAACAGATATATCACGCGACTAAAATATTTCCACGTTTTCATGTGAGTTAATTCAGTTTAAATATCACGAGTTCGTTAACTTCAAGGTAGATCATTACGAATTCACGACTTTCTTACGATATTTATTAATTTTTTGACATCAAAAGGTTTTGATAGCAAATTAAAAACAAGTATTCATCATATATAGGTTATTTGTTACTACATAACTTAAGCTATTATCCATTTTAATTTTTGTGAAGATAATAGCAAAACAGGTATACATTTTAAAAATATTACGACTCCATTCAACTCCTCATTTTTCAGTCCACTATAATGAATTAAAACCTTGTATTGTAATTTTACTACAATTTTATTAATACAACTAGAAAGTAATAAAATTTTATCCAAATATGCATTTATATTTAAAAAGAATTATGAATGTAATGTGCACAAAAATTAAAATAAATTTAGCTTTCCGTTATTAATTAAATATCACATACACTTGAGGGAAACAAAAGGAATATTGCTAGCTCCCTCCTCCCCCTTTTCACAGATTTTCAGCATGAAATTAAATTTAGAGGAATACTCACAGCTTAAAACTCATTCATTATCTTTGTTTTGTTGCTCCATTGAAATAGCAAAAGCGTTTAAATTCAACGGTCTAAAAGCTTCTGTAAATCCCTCTTCTTTGCAAAGGTACTTCTTGAGTAAAAAAGCTGTCATAGTGCTCAATTGTCGGTTCGGTATATGCATAATCTTCAAAGGCTTTTACAAGTATTTTTCTTTTCTTTCTTCGCTTTATTTTTTTCTATGCATGTATATCAACAAAAGAAATTTTGAAATGACGTGGGGACTTCAATTTAAATCAAGCTTTTCTTTTTTTCTTTCTTAAATATTTTATATTTCAGTATAAAATAATGATAATTTTACTTTAAAAAGATAATGTGCACTAAAATTGCTTAGTAGAAATAACATTGTATTGTTCGCGGGAAACATTAATATTATAATGTAGCATATAAATTAAATAAATATAATTATAATAAAAATTAGAAGCAGTAACTTAAATAATGAAGTTATTAAGTCAAAAAACTGTTTAGTATTTAAATTGCTGAAATATTAAATTTATTTTTAATTAGTTTATTTGCACTTTTTTTTTACCTTTTCTGAAAAAAGACTTTTAATTGAAAAAAACAACGAATTTCTCTTATATTTTAAGATTTTTTGAATAAACTAACAAAAAAATGAAAGGAGAATATAGAAATATATATAATCGCAGAATCATTCTTAAAATATAAATGCTTAAAACATAGCAAGTCATTTTATTGAATATAATACCAAATTGCCACTACACTTTCTAAAAACTAACAGTCCTATCATTATGTAAGCTTAAACGATAAAAGTAAATCATGTATATAATGATACTGTTCCTGAAAGTATGAATCCTTAAAAATAATTTTTTATTCAGTTGTCGATAAATTTTTGTTAAAAGAAAAAATATATTTGCAATCTCGATTCTAAAGTACATTATTTCTAGTTTTAACGATGTGTTTCTTATTTCAATAAAAGTTACACTATTAAAGTAAATGATTACTTAGTTTAAGAAGTATGAAATAAGTATAATTCACTTAATGATAGTCCCGATTAAGATTCGCTTTTTTAAACATTATTAATCTAATTCTCTGGCATTAGTCCTAATTTTTCCCATTTAAAAATTGGCCACTGCAAACGTTTTCAATTATTAAAGAGAAAAACTGCAGAAACTTAATTATTAAGCAGGCAAATAACTTTCAAAGAATTAATTTTGCTCTGCTTTTAGCAAATTGTCTGGCAATTAGCATTTTTTTTTATTTCTAAGCCTGAAAACAAATAATAATATATCATAATCTTTCATTCATAATATCTTTTTATTTATTTGGAGCATGTTACTTAATGCATTTATGATCTTGTATGCATCTTTAAATCCTTCATTCTATCAATAATTTAGCTTTTTTCCCTGTAAAATATTTTCTGTTTAGCTCTTTTACTTTGGTATATATTAAAAAATATTCTTGAAAGTTTATTTTTTAATTTAATTAAAAAAATTTCCCACTTGTACAAGTAAAAATAAGCTTTATAAGCATCGATTAAATTATAAGCTTTTTTATCATATATATGTAGGGATAATTAAATTAAGCCTAAAATTAAATTCCCTATGTAACACTTAACTTTTATTTTCCGTTACATCTCCAAGTCTTAAATTAAGCAACCAATTATTTCTAAGATGGTCCAAACAGAACACTTTTAATCCCAAGTCATTATTTTTTGTAGCCTCATATGTCATGCTTAAATTTCAAATGTATCTCCTCACTAAGAAGGGTACTTAGAACATCTGGACATAAATGGTAAGCCACTTAGACTTCACTTGCGTGTCCGTTTTCTCTCAGCGACAGACGCAGAGATTGCTAACTGAATAAACCATTTTTAAAAAAGCTTGCTGTTGACTTGAAATACGACTTATATTTATAGAAATGCATTGTATTTATAATTTTTTATCAAATATTTACGAAAGAAATTTAACTTGCTTTGAATGTAATTACAGTTTACTAAATGTTTTGTGATTACGTTTTTATTTCTAAGTAATAGTTAATATTGTTTATGAACTTTCATACATACATGTTAAATATTCCATCATGTAAATTAACTAACTACACCACATAAATAATTATAACATACAAAATTTTTGTTCAAAGCACTTAGCTGCAAATTTCAGATTTATGCTAGTGACATTTCAGGAACATTAAATATGTTCAGAATTGCTTTACTTTTGTTTATAAGAATCACGGCTATGAAAATACGGTAAAGACTTAACATTTTATAGAACGAAGAAAAAAACATGGAAGGAAAAAAAAAATTTCAGACTTGCGTTTGGAATTGCTCATTTGTAAATAATGAAATTTTGTGAAATGTAACAAAATACACTTAAGACATTTTCGAATGCTTTAAAAATATTTTAAATAAGAATTAGTTCTAAGGCTTCATATATAAAATTTTAGTGATACAGTACGAAAAAAAGATTTTAAATCACGCACATTAGTATAAAGTATTATGAAAAATTAAATAGCTAGCTGTAATAAATAGCTGTAAAAATTTTTATTTAAATTTCGTATCGAGTGTGCGGAATTGAAAACCAAAATATTTTAAATTCAATTATAAGTTAAACATTTATGTTTCACATAAATCGTGTTTCTCGAATTCAGAGATGAAATAAAATCAATAAAATTCATTTTTATTTTCTGTATATTTTAAAAATATTCTGCAGATCTAAATCGTGATTTATAAAGTAAAGATAGAAAAGCGTATCTTAAAAATGAAAGAAAACAGTATTTATATTATAATCATTAAAGTTCTGTTACATATATATATATATATAGAATTATGTTTTTGAAATTTTAAGCATCATCTCGAAATATAAAAATAAACAAATAAAAAAGGTAAATTGCTTGATGAAAGCAATGAGTGAGAGTAATTTATAAGAAACTCTGTAAATAATCGATAAGGAATCCCAATCGTATCGTATCAGAATCGTATTATCAATCGTATTGGTTTAATACTAACAGAATTGCAATAATAAAGTTATGCTAAAACTCCTCTGCTGCCAAGCTTTTAAGCGCCAAGCTAGGCGAGAAATTTCCAAATTGCAAAACGCTCAAAGGGAGCGCTGGAGGTTACGAGTCTAAAGGATCGTGGAGGAGACAGTGGGGTGGTCAGCGGTCATCGTAATCCGTCCCATCCCCTAACCCCTCTCCTGACCACAGTCCACCTGCTTTTGCCACTTCTGCTCCGTAATTGGCCTTTCTGTCACGCTTGGCCCCGCTCTCTGCACTCACTAGGGTTACCACAGGATAAAAGGATTAAGCGGTAATCGCCCTTTTTGGTGCCGCATCGCCCTTTGAGGTATCAAACCGCAAGGATGACTTTAATGAGAATTGTAATATGATTCGGCGGTAATTCCGTTGGCTTATAATGAATAATGCCGATCGAATTGACGGGTGGCTAGAAATTAAATGTGACTTTTTTGATAAGGTGTTTGGTGCCTTTATGCTAAATTAAAAGACAGTTACAAGGTTATATTTCAAGATAGTTTATTTTTACGTATTATTAATGCATATAATGGACAAAATTTATGATGACACATAGAAGAAAAATTTTGACAGAATAAATTAGAAATGTATTTATGTTCTTTTGTTTCAGCAATGAGCGAAAATTTAAAATTTTATTTTTGGGTTTTAATACATATTTATTGTGAATTATTGATAGATAAAAAATATTTTGATTTCAAAATGTAAGAAATATTTTGACCCATTTGTAGCATTTTTTTTTCTCATTTATTCTTTCATGACCAAATCTTGTTGTTAGGAACAGATCCCCCAAAACTTAAGAGTAATTTAAGCACTTCTTGTTTTACGTGTAAATTCATTTTCACATAAGTACTTTCTTGGATTGAACAAAAAGAAAAGAAAAAAAAGCCGGTGTTTTTCGTTGTTTTTTGCATTGCTAATTTTTTATATTTATTTTTAAATTTCTGGGAAATGTTTATGGTCTTATAGGTAACGTAACTTCAATATCGATTGTCGATGATATTTGAAATTGATAATTATCAAGGACTTTTTAAATAATAATTTTTATCTTTCTGTAAAGACAGAAAAATTCTCACATTATGTATGCATTAAAAACTATGTGGTAAATAAACTAATATTAAATAATCGTAAGTAAGCTATTTATTTTATTTTTGAAACTTTTAATGCTTGTTTAAAATTTTATCCATGGAGGAATAAGGTTTTTAACTGATAAGGGACTTTTGATAAAGGCAGTTCTAAACATGTGACAACCTAAAAGAAACTTGCAGCAAATATTTTCATTTAAACATAATTAAATTTTTTAAATTGATTGATTGAAAAATATAATTATTATTATTTTTTTCTTTATAATTTTACAATATTTTTTTATGGCGTGACAAATTGGTCAACACAAAGATTGAAAAAAAATGCTACAATTTCGGCGACACTATTAATTATCATTCATATTTTAGCACAATCAGCAAATTAAACTTAATTGAATTTAAATGATACCCCGTGATTACCCGTAAATAAAACTTGGTCTTATGTTAATTTTTGCTGCGCAAGACTCTTTAGGATAAGGCCTTTTTTCAAAGGGATTTCATATTTTTCTACTACGCGAATTTACGTTTATTCAAATGTCGGCTCCAGTGGCTTGAAGGTAGCTTGCCCGCTTTATAAGATTAAGGTTGCGGGTTCGACCCCAGCTAGAGTTGATAAAGTTTCTGGATGTGAAAATCTTTGGCACGCACGTCATCGGGGGTGCCTTAAGACTTTTTGAGGCCCTGGGCCCCTACGTAAAAGTAGGCCCTGGGCCCTTTACACCAATGTAGGTCCCACGTCAGTAAGTGAGTGAGTGAATATTAACGTCTCACTGTTCAGCTACGCGAGGGCTTTTGGCGACGGACCTCGCAATTTTGAACTATGGTCAAGGGACGAGGATGACGCCTGAGCTTGCACCCTCCTCTCCTATCTACCACACCATACCAACGGGAGGACGTTTGAGCTCCCGATTGATTTAACGTGCATCGCTCCCCTACACGGCGGTTATTTAATGGTACTGGGCTCGAACTCCTGACATGCCAGCCACGATGCGATACCTTGACCACTGGGTTACTCCGGCCGTAGGACACACGTATGATCCTTAAAGTTAGATGGTACATAGCATACGTTGTCAAATACTCGCACAAACAGTAACCCGAAACAAACAAATGCGTATGACCAAATGCCGCTCTTTGACTTAATGAGTAATGATGGTTTATGGGGATAATGAGCATGGTAGTAGACCTAGGTCTTTACATGGACGACGGTCATCCCTTAATAATACAGTCTTGTCACTGTTGCCAGTTGACATATAGCTTGCGATTCCCAATTTTTCGGAGAATACAACCGGGAGTAACATTTGACCCGTTAAAATTATTCGAATTATGATCTTATTAAGGCTCAATCGAGAACGAGACGAGGCCCCATTAACGTCGAGGCCCTGGGCTCATTTCCCATACCTTAAGACGTCTCGGCATGTCATATGAGTATGTGGCATGTAAAAAAATCCCTTGAGTATCAATTTGGCTCTGGTACTCTCGGCAATATTTGGCATCCGATGAGAGATTGAATTAAAATTAAAATTAAGTTCCTAAAATGCGGCTCCATTGAGAAAAAAACATTTATTCAAACATTACTATGATGTTTTCTTCTGAAACATTGTCATAAACTCATCATCACTGCTCACACTGCTAAAAGAAGCCATTCAGCCTATGTCGTGAAGTTTTGCGTTCTTGCAATTAGTTCAACTATGTTGGCATTGAAAGGGTGAAAGAGCTTTAATATCAGCCTTGCATACTACCAAACTCTCTGCTCTTCTGTCGGAAATCCATTCTAAGAGTTTACTCCTAGTTCAAAAAATAATGGTTGTTGATACCTAATCGGCACTTAATTTTTCTTATCATGTATTTCATACACTTGATTTAAGTTATTATGGGCAAATATTTTAATCTGTTCTGTCAGAAACTCATTCAAAGAGTTGTCTTCCTTTTCAAGAAAAAGAAGGTTGCCTGGGCTTGATCTATACTTACGTTTCTTATCATTTACCTCATCCAAATGATTTAGAATGATCACCATTTTCGGATAGTTTGAAAATCGAGCTTTTCTTTGCAGATAACTGTAAGGTTTTGAATTTAGAACTTCTTAGGTGTGTTTTGCTGAAGAGGGAATCTAAATTAAGCGTCAGGTTTGGCTGCCTTACGCTCAGTCGGTTTTACTCTACTCCATTCTGCAATCATACTTGTGTTAGCGACGCTCGCTTGGTTTTGAATTGAAAACTTTCTAGGCGCGTTTTTTATTTCTTGTAAAAATTTCATGCACACTTTTTCCCGTGAAGGAAAAATACGAGGGCTAATTTTTAAGGTATCCGACTGGTTGCGAAAACTTTTTATTTAAAAAATGGAGATATGGGATTTTTCTGTTGTTTTAGATTTTTTAGTACATTTTATGAAAATATAGTAAAATTAAGAATATGAAAAGAAATTATTATTACTAAAATGGGGAAAAATAGGTAAAAATTGACGAAAAATAACATAAACGCTGCCCATTCTGTACCAAAAGTTTATGAACAGATTTTCAATTTTTCATTTCTGATGTGTTCCGTATGCTATTCCTTTCTAAATTGATCTTCAGGATAAGAGATATTTTAATTTTTACAAAAACTAGAGCACTTTATATTTGTTATTATATGAAATTGCTTAAAAAAACAGTGATTATATTCACATAAGGGGCTCTAAATTTTGTAATAGAGCATTGATCGATAATTCTGAAGGTTAAAACAGTTCTACTAGTATACAGAACATACACAAAAAAAATCTGCTTTTACCAAAACACTTGTAGTTTTTGTTGTAGAGAACGAAAAATAATAAACTTGGTATTTTTATATAGCTTATAAGATGGCCTATAAAATAAAATAATAATAAAAAGAAATTGTCAAATTTTGGCAAAATTCACAATTTTACGGTAGTATGAAACCTTAAGTAAGGTCTGTTGGCTCGTATAGTTCCCTAGTTCGTGCGCACGCAGCCACGAGTCTATGTGTTATTGGCCAGCATTTTTTTTGCGAATACACTCGCGCCATTTTTAGCTCTGTAGCAGTCGTGTAAGCTTAGCTGTGAGTCTTTAAAATGTTTAAGGTGATTCAATTGCCCACCAAATGGGAGATAGGTCTGTTATCCGGTTTTTAAATGCGAGAAACATGTCAGCTGCAGACATTCATCGTCGGATAACAGAAGTTTATGGCACTGAGGCAATGAGTGACAGCAAAGTTCGAAAATGGGTCAGGAAGTTCAAAGATGAGAGCCTCACACTTCTGGAACGACTCGGGACTTAATCGAATTTTTTGGCTGGGAGGTTTTTGATCATGCACCACACAGCCCCGACCTTGCTCCCAGCGATTTCCACCTTTTCCGGTACCTCAAATACAATCTTGGCTGGAAGCGCTTCAGTGACAACGAAGAAGTGAAAGCGGCCGTGAACTCTTGGCTGTCCGACCAGGCGGCAGACTTTTTGAAGAGGATTTCAAAACTTAGTTCTAAGGTATGACAAGTGCATTTATAAACTCTGAAACGGTGTAAAAAAATAGGCAAAAGTATGTACAATCCTACAATAAAGGTTTTTTGGAACAAAATATTGTCGTTATTTTTTAGAAACAAACGGACCTTACTTAAAAAGCAGCTCTCGTATATTTATTTCAAATAGATTAAAATAATAAATATAACGCACATAAGCATTTTTGTTCAACATGTTAAATAATGCTAATAATAAGTAAAGGTACCAACAGTTAAATATATTAAACTACATTTCTTGATGATAAATACATTTTATTGAATTATTTTGCTGTATAATGTAAAACAAAAAGAAATGAAATAATTGTCACTAAAAATGAAATGAATCTATTTTTCTTTTCTATCGAATTCCTTGATTTAGAGAAATTCACAAATTTTTCCAAAGAGCCCATGGACCCTTGTTCAAAATTCCCTGTTTTGACTGTTTCAAAAATTGCATAAATTATTTTAATCAATGCAATTGCATTCTAGATTCTACAGTTCATATTTTTTAAAGCAATAATTAAAAAAATAATAAATAAAGCTCTTTAATTTTTTAAGTATTGCAAATAACTTTTGGGATTTAGAGGAAATTTTAGGATGGTAAGGGATATATGAAGTTCTCCTCAGATATGCCTTTCTATCAGTGCCGATTTAAGCTCATTTCGGGACCTGGGTGCAGAAGATCAACGGTTCCCTTCGTACTGACGAATCGAAATTTATAACCAGAAAAACTGGTCAAGTCCAGCTTACCCGGGCTTTTTCACACATTTACGGGCCCCGCGACCCTGGGTGCCTTCGCCCCAAGAGTCCAATGGATAAATTGGCATTGCTTTCTGATTTTTAGGAAATTTGGAAATTCATTTTTAACGTATAAGAGTTTCAATAAATAATTATTTTTTCTTAAATATCTGCATATAATATAGAACACTTTTACGGTCATCATGAAGTATGAATTTTATAGTTAAACGTTCCACAGATTCCGTTGCCTGAATAAGTTAAATAATTACCGCATTTACTTGAATCTAAGCCACCCCATCGATTCAAACTGTACCTTAAATTTTCTATACGCTTTTGAGAACAAATGTTGTCATCGGTTCTAAGCCACTCCTCCTATTCTCTACACGTTTTTGAGAAAAAAATAACAAAAAATTATGTAAAAAAAGGTTTATCGATATCCGATACTTAATAAAATTAATAAGAAGTTAATAATTAATTTATATTACAAGTATTAAAAAAATTCAAATACATATATGAACCTATAATTACTTTAACCCTCAGTATCATATTTCGAAAATGATTCGTCACTCCCTTTGTCACCTCGGAGTTGGTATCGTCTTCCATGTCATCAAAGGCATTTGTAATGCAACATTTTTCAACTAAAAAAAAATGTTTTACAGAAAAATGTAAGCGAATTATTTATGAATGAATGCTGAATATTTACAAGTAAAAATTATATAATTTTGATTGCGCCATCGACGTATATTTGTTTCATCCGTGCCAAATTTTCAGTAGCCGCTGCTCTGTTTCCATTCTTTTCTACATACAAAAAGAGTCTCCCTTTTCAAACTTGCATCATGAGAGACGTTTGTTGCTGTGATACCTTTGACGTTTATGTGATTAAAAGAAAGCGTATAAAAAAAATCCTAAAAATCAGCAGACAACGATGTTTAATTAGACTGAAAACTGGAGATAAACTGCGAAATGGGATAAACGATCAATGAAAAAGGCCAGAATGGACGGCTACATTTTTCCCTTTGAAATGTGTGGAAACTTTTCCTCATCCAGAAATGTTTTGCCTTTGATTCTAAGCCACACCCGATTTTCAGAAGCATTAGCACTGGAAAAATAGAGCAGCTTAGATTCGAGTAAATACAGTAGCATAATTTTAAAGCAATTAGTTTCTTCTAGTTGCGTATCATAGAAAATCTGTAGGTACATAGGAAATATATTCTTCTAATAAAACTTGTTATTATGGAATGTCGTTATTTATTAAAAACCTTTTAATAAATTATAAACAGCTTACAGTTAAATTTTCATCAGCTGGAATGGAAGAAAAGGTCAATCTAGATGAAATAAGAGCTTAAATTTTCTGAAATTGAGGCAACTTTTGTTGGTAAAGTAAAAATATCGTATAACATGATTTATTCGTGTTATTGTTAAAGCTTCTGCAATTTCTGAAGATTACACGTTTTATCACAACAAAGTACTAAAAAAATTCAAAATTTTTGAGAAAATGTTGAAATGTTTCACAAAAAATTAATTATGGAAAAAATATTTGTCAAAATTCTCATACAAATACATATATTCTCCTATTAAAAGAAATTAAGTAACTCGAAGTATTTTTTTTTTCTTTTTAAAGTTTGTTACTCTTAGATTTTATCGCAAATTTACATTTGATTATGATTCCTAGCCTTGTCCAAGAAAGAAAATACAGACCTTAACCAAATAAAGCCATCAATGGAAGCTTTTATTAAAATTTATTCAAAATAAAGTTAGCTAAAAAATACATCTAACAGTCAATGGCGTACATTAGGTGGAATTTGAGGCCTCACAACTTCCAGACTAAAAAATTTTTAATTTTTATTATAGAGATTGCAACTTGGCGGTTTCATCAACATATTTTTTGGAATGTAATGAGTGAATGAGCGTATATTAACGTAGCACTATGAAACTGCACGAGGGCAATTGGCGATGGACTTCGTAATTTTGAACCATAATCAAGTGACGAGGACGTAGCCGGCGCTTCCTTCACCCAACTTCCATACCATACCAATGAGAGGACATTTGAGCCTCGACAGATTTAACATGCAACGGCACTAAGTTCAAACTCATGACACGTCAGTCATGAGTCCGTGACCTTGATCACTGGGCTACTGCTGCCAACTTTTTAGAATGTACCCCCCCCCCGTAAGAGAGATCTGTGTATGCTATTGCTAGCGGTAACAGCAATTCCTTGCAGGGACGACTTAAGGAATGGGCCCGGGGCGTCCACCACGATGGAGGTTTCATCTCGTTCTCGACTCAGCCTTAAAGCAGCGTTTCTCAAACTGTGGGGCGCAACCCCCTAGGTGGCATGATAACTCTACGAGGGGGGCGCGAGGTTATTGAAAAGTCGAAAACAAATGATTATTTAAGAAAATCATTAATTTATGAAAAAGTAAACAAACAAAATGCATTCTGACATAATAAAAAATAAAATACACATTTACACTGATGTAATACACTAATAAATGTATCAGTACTGCGCAATGTTTTTTATAATTAATTTAACAGCTCTAAGTTAAAAACAAGCTTAAAAATTACCAGTGACCCCATGTATGAGGTTGTCATATAAAAAGTTATTCCAAAAAGTAATATTTATCTTGATAATTTGTACGGTTTATAATTAATCCCTTAACTGCCGGTTAAAAGTTACGCAAATCGCTCCCCAATGCCACCGTTTTCCACGTAGGCTCACGTATATAATATATGGGGGAGGGGGAATAAATAAGCAAATCCTAAAGTAAGTAAATCCTTCACAAACACAGTCAACACCTTTTTGTTGTATTCCAAAGCCTTCGGAATAATTTTATGGATAGCAGTGCACAGAAAAGATCGTACTTCGGAAAGACGTATATATACGTCCTTGACAATTATCGTTTTGGTTAGCGAGATGGTTAGATACGTCGGTGGCACGTAAGAGGTTGAAGTCGTGTTGTAGCTTTAGCGTCAAAGTATAGTATTATTGAATTCAATACATTGTTATTGCATGGAGGGGGGGCGATGAAAGCTATGACTGAATATTGGGTCGCGAATATTCAGAGTTTGAGAAGCACTGCCTTAATGAGATCGTGATTCAAATAATTTCAAGGATAAAATGTTATTTCTGATTGAATTCTCCGAAAAATGGGGGATTTCAGACGATATGTCAACTGGCTATATGTGATGACACCCATCCATGTATAAGCCTAGGCCCTATCACCATGAATCATCATTACTCATTCAATCAAAAGGCGGTAGTCAGTCCAGCCGGTTTGTATGAGTGTAAGTGATACACAGTTATTTGTTTGGGATTATTGTTTATACGAGTATTTGACGATATATGATATATACTGTCTAATTTTAGGGGGTCATAGGTGGGGATTACAAATGTATAGAGGCCTGGAACCTACATTTGTGTAGAGGCCTGGCACCTACATTTGTGTAGAGGCCTTGGAACTGCATTTGTGTAGAGGCCTGGGACCTACATTTGTGTAGAGGCCTGGGTCCTACATATGTGTAGAGGCCTGGGACTTACATTTGCGTAGGGGCCTGGGGCCTTCATTTGTGTACGGGCCTGGAGCCTACTTTTGCGTAGTAGCCTAGGGCCTCAAGAAGTTTCTTTGCATGCTTATCTTCAGTAAATAATTATTTTATGCTGCACACATATTCTTAAGTTTTACAAAACTACAAATGATTGCATAAAAAATAGTTTTGCATGACTTAAGAAGGCAATCCTAGCTAGAAAATGCAAATATCAAAGTATACCAAGAAAACTATAACACTTTTATCCCAAGATGGCAGCACCATATTATATCATTCAAGGCCACTAAAACGATGAATCCCTCCCCAAAGACATTACGAAACAGTGTTCAACATCTAGCAAGCACTTGCGTTTCATCAACTCACTTCTGTTCGCGAATTAAAAAAGACAGGTTTCCCAACATAAGACTAGATTAAAATGGATTCACTCTACATAAAACCATCGCATGGATAAGCGTTAACTCTGAATAACGATAAAACCACCCATCAAAACGACATATCAGCGGTGGGCCAAAAGTCGCCTAACACCGCGCCGTAAATGAATATTTCTTGTCGGCTGTTATCAGTTTATGCTGCGCTGGTGAGCTTTTAGCTCCTACTCATAAAATTCCACACCTCATCTGGTATCCACTCGGCACCTGTCCCCCCCCAGTTCCTTGGTGGTCCCCCCTCCCCAAACTAATCTAAAGAGAAAAGCGGGGCAATTAATGGGCTACAAGCCAAACGATTCCTTGGAGCACAATGGCGGACCACTGGAGTGTTGATGAACCCATCTTGCTCTGACGATCTCCCTCATTGAGCCGGAGAAATAACTCTCAGGGATGGAGGGGGAGAACGGAGGAGGGTTCGGTTGTCATGGCAACCCGATCCCATGGCAACAAAATCGAGTTGGTGGGTGGCCATAAAGCGAGGCCGCCTATTGACGTAAGCGGCCGCCGACTGCGGATCTTTTGAAAAGGACGCTTTCCGGAGGGAGGAAGACGAAGGTATTATCCTGATTTGCTCTCCTGCTTGCGGACACCCTCGGGGACCGCCTACAAATTACGCGATAGTTCTCTCACTTCTCCACCCTTTTTCGACCTAAGGATGTTTTTCTAGGGGAAAGATTAAAAAAATCACGGGTTTTGGTAGGTCACGTGTAGGAACATGATCGGTGATTTGAGATGAATGTTTTTATGGAACCCAATACCTCATTAATCACTGGAGGGTAAATTGAGAAGTCCTTTACGATATAGAATGATTAATTATTTTGCAAGGTTATCAATAAATTATTGGAAATAAAACATTGATGAAAGACTATCCATATTATTGATTGTATTTGGTTGATTGATAAAATTATGATAAAAAAGGTATTTAAGCAAACACTTATTTTTTAAAAAATCTCGAAAGTGTAATTCGTTGGGATTATATTAACTTCGCAAAAGTTTTCCTTTTCTTTGATCGGAGCTAAAAGGCTCGAATTACGATCGTATCAAAGACCACTGAGAAGCAACATAAGGACTGCATCAGGACATAGATCTTATTATGTGAGAGCACTAATGCAGTGGCGTGCTCAGGGATGGGGTTTGGGGGTTCACTTTTTAGTGACGTACACAGACCTTTCTCATGGGGAATTGCGTTCAAAAAACATTTAGAGAAAAGATTCAAAAGGCTAATCTGTATGGGGAAAAAATTACCGATTTGTTTTCAATGGGGGAGGAGGATTAAGCCTTCAACCTCTTGTGTGCGCCACTGCTCCCCTTCCACATAGTCCAACTAATTTTTAATTTTTACCATAGGCGGCGCTTTCGTGCATACATGTAAACCCCTGTATATACACTCCTGCATGGATGTTCATTTTCTCATTTAATCATGAATTAAAAATTGAAATTTTTTTTATAACCACCACCGCTGCTAAAATGTAATCTTATCAGTAGCGCACAGAAAGGTGAGAGTCCACCGGTCCGGACCCTACCCCATAGCCACCTTTAATTTTTTTTTCGATTAATGATAATCCTATGTATATAGTACGTAAAATTTAAATGAATATTTACAATTAATAATTTATTTTATTTATTAATGCTTATTATTAGTTCAATAATTTTTTTTTTGCTATCTCTCCCCTTCCCCAAATCGTCAAAATCAAAGGAATACATTGAGCTTCGTATTGAGATATGATACGAGAATGGTGGACTTTTGACTCTGACTCTCCCCCTCCTTTCATGAAATTTTTTTGTGTGCGCCACTAAATCTCATTCATGCAAAAAAAATCTTTAAATTTTTAAACAGTCGCAATTAAAAAACAGAATTGGCTGAAAACTGAGAAATAATTCAATGTTATTAAATGTTAATTTTTTTTCCTCACCATTTCCAGACATAAAAGTTTGGGTAACGCCTTTTATACAAATATTAATCTTAATTAGTTCAAATAATTGACGAAGAAAGTATATAAGTGTCTTTTATGCAAAGAATTCTTTCTTAAATAACTTACTAATAACGTAGATTTTTGGTTTTGTTATAAATAACGTTAGAAGATCCGATTTTTTAGGTGAAACACTATATTTAGATTAGGTTTTTGGAGTTATAATAAGAAAAACAAAAGCGATTTTTAGAGGTATCAACTTTATGGAGTATTGTCTCACGCATTATCACCAGATATATAAAGACACAGCATCCTGTGATATATTTTGACACATTACTTCTCGATATTTATGTCTAAAAATATACATTTAGGGTCTTCTGATCTTATTTGAAATGTATCTTAAATTTTATACCCACCAGACTATTTATGTTATTTTTCTTATTATATTAATAACATTAAATCCACTGACAGCATTTTTTTTGGTAATTTATTTGTAACTAGACTAATTTCTACCGTTATTGGTATTATTGTCAGTATTTGTTGTTACAATTTTATACATAATGTAGGGTAGAATTTCATAAAAAGTATATACGTAATTTACGGATGTTTTATACAAATTGATAACATTTGCATATTATTTGCATAATTCTAGAACAAAGTCCTTATTAAAAATAATTACAAGTTTCGGTTGATGTAATCAGTAAGTATTTTGATTGTAATATATGTGTTTTTAGCTAGATAAAATAACAAAACAAACTTACATTGATTGAAGCTTTATTTAGTCCTAAAGTTAATCCTAAAGCTAATGTTCTCAAATGGCTGTACATTTTCTATTGAACAAGTTCAAATAATTTGCAAAATTTCAAATCAATGTAGCAGAATTGTTATCATGCCATGCTAATATGTACCATGTGTGAATGTTATTTTATGACAATATTACTTGTTTTTAAATAGAGTACTTGCGTTGAACAATGGTTACTCGAATGTTAATTTTTTCTTTCTAGAGTTAGATAACGGTGTAGATAAACATACAGACTATATATGCATTAGCAATGGATGCATGCAGTTATATAGTATTTATATGACTGTGTCTTTTACTTTTACATATCTTCTATGTGTTTGTGGCCTTAGTACATCACAATTTCCTGTAATTAATGCCTTAAAATTAAGTTATACCAGATGATACTTATCAATATTGAGAAAAACACACAATTACAGAGTAAACTATAAATATTAAGAGGAGCGATGATATACTAAAGTGAAAACAGCTTCCTAATGACTGGACACTTACTAAAATGTTATTAAAAGTTATTATTTTGGGTTTTTTTTGAAAAAATTAATAGATTTTTCAATTTGAAAGAGATTTTTTTTACCTGCTTTATATTGCGTCATAAAATATTTTTCCATTTATAGAATAAAAGACCATTTAGCTTAAATTTGCTACTAGGAAATTTTTGAAATCGGAACAAAAATATCAAAGCAATGAACACGTTCTACCGTTCTATAATTTACAAGAATTTCTAGTTTCCAGTGGTTATCAAAATCATTATAAAAACTATTAACGTTCTGTTGAAGTTGTTTAAACAATATTAAAAAAATTATCTAGTGTTTCGCAAACAGTTTCAGTAATAAAATCATATTGCACTGTCTACGGCATGTAAAAATTACTAATTAATTCCTAAATACTAATTTTAAAAATCAAAAATTACATGATAGAATATCACAGAAATTTTTTACAAAGAAAAAATAATTGAGAAAAAAGAAAAAAAAGAATTATTTCAAACTTAACAAATCCCTTCCAAAACTGCCGTATAGCTCCGAGAGAAAAAATAATTCACTGATTCATCAAAAAAAGTTACAGTGTAGTGGAATAAAAAGTTACGTTAAAATTGTGACGACGTAAAAAATATAATTAACCATTTCTCATAATCCTTTTAGCAACTTGAAATTAACCAATTTACTAATAAATCTCAGTAATTTTTAAACTTATAAATAGTTTAACATGTACTTAGGTTTTTAGAAATACATTGAATCTAACATATCGAAATTATAGATTCTATGAAGTTTAACTGACTCTAAACTAATTATAAAATATTCTGCATTTTTATCTCAGTTTTTACATTCTTCAAAGACTCTGTTCTAAATAATTTTATTCAAGTGAATATAATTTTATAAAGAAAAAAAAATATTTTTTATAGTACTCGAAATGCATGCATAATATATAAGAGCATTCGTAATGTGTATATATGTAAATATAAAATTTCATTTATAATAATAAATAATAGATTAATAATAAAGTACGTATTTTGAATCTTCCTATGCAAAGTCACGCATCTAAACTCATAATTTTATTATTAAGTGTCCGATTTGTCACCTGAACTGTTACCAAACCTTTAAATTCCAATTTAATCCAAGTGAACAATTTGATTTTCAAATGAAAACTACTTCCGTTTCCTTTTGCTCAATTGTTTTCAGATACTATATCCAGAGTACTGCTATATCGAAATTAAATTTATGTCTCTCAAGAGATCTATCGATATAGGAATAAATTAATAGCTTATATTTAATGGTTATTATAAACTATGATTATTCCTTTTTTACCTTTATGCGAATTTATTTTATATTGTTCCTTAACTCCAAAAATATTATTATTATATAGGACTTTGGAAAAACCTGCTAACTAAATGAACTAAATAAAAGATATTTATAAAAACACAAACTATATAATGCACTAATATGAAAGTTTCAGTTCATAGTTTCAATTCCATTTGAGGAAAAAAATAAAATATTTACGATGTCATTTTTCAAGATATACAAAATTTTATGCATAAGAATTTTGCACTGTAACTGTTTAAAATTAAATCTTTGAAATGACATTTTCCGTCTACTTAAAATTTTTTTGAACGTCCCTTTATCTGAAGCTTTTGACTTCAGTACAATTTTAGTATGATGATATGCAAATATGATAATTTATAGCACTGAAATTAAAATATTTTCTAACGCTTATGCAATCTTTCTTCGAGAACCACTTGCTAAAAGTTCACTTTTTCCGTTTGTTGCAATTCCCGTACTTATTAGTCAATTTTTTTAACTGATGGTTCTATGTAGAAGGCAGTTAACTTCACCTAGATAAAGACAGCTGTACCAATAGCTGCTGATCAAATACATCCACTATTAGTAGCCAATGAAGGTAAACGTCGTGGAGTCTCTGCAGCACGTTTTAGTGGAAAAACAGTATTATTTGCCGTGGCCTGTAATCCGAATGTATGAACAGGAATTACGACGGAAGGGTGTTAGTCAGCCATTTTATGTAGGGGTAACTGTAAGGCAAATTCTTTATTTGCAGTATGAATATTTTCGCTTGGTACACTTCGATGAACCTTGTCGTATAAGAGGATTCAGATTCATTCTTCCCGATTGTTAATACAGAGGATTAGCATAAAATAAAACAGTACTTAAACGTTATATATACGTACAAATTTGGATATATTTCCATTTTATTATACCAAGTTACATTAGGAGAAAGATTGGTACCATCAAACTAGTTTAATCCGACTTTTCAGTCCTGAGGTTGCACTTGGTTAATTTATAAGTTTTTAATTTAATTTTAAAATGTTTTTTTTTTATGTTAGACGTTGAGACTTCAAATTGGGATTTTGTATTTTCAGATTCTATTAATTTCATATTTCGGTTTTTCTTAGGCGTTTGTGTTTCATATATATAATTAATCTAAATACAAATCTTTTTTAAGAAGACACAGGATTAATGACTTCAAGTTATTCCTCTCATTTTTTGAATATTTTCTTATTCCTGAAATTTTTTATGCATGTGCAATTTCTAGTCGAAAATACGAATTTATAAATGTAGCCTCAAGGAAGCATTTTTGGTGAAATTCTGTATGTATTCTTTAAATAACGGATAAATAAATTCTTTTATTTGCTTAGGTATAATAGCTATAAGGAAGCCTTTTAGGTGAAATTCTGTATGCACTTTAAATAACGGATAAATAATTTTGTTTTGTTTGCTTAGGTATTAATATATAATGCCAGGTATATATTATTAAAAATCTGATATAGTTTGAGATTTTAAATAATACTTTTAACATTTTACAGCTCTTTTATTGAAGGTGAAATATACATATTTTATGGAAATAATTATTTCAAATATATTCCTGGCATTCTATTTTATTTAAAAAATTCTTAACTTTTATTCTAATTCCACAATTGCTAAGATTTTAAAATAACTTTGAACAATTTTCATTTCTAGGGAAAAGGTTTTTAAAAAAAACTAAAAGAGTTTTTAAGTTAATTTTACTTTAATTGCTACATATTCATAAGTTATGAAACCAAATTACTTCTTTAATGAAAAAACCCGTAACATATGTATAAATAATTATTTTTAATTTTACTTCTTTTTTAATTGCCATCTTAAAATTCTTTTACTGATATTTGAACTAAATGCTCCATTGACAAAAATGACTTCACGTATTTATTTCTTTATTTGTGTATACATTGTCTTTTGAGTTCATTGTATTTATAGTGGCATATTGCCAAGTATGGAAACTTAATCGATTCAAACTTCAACTTCCTCTTTAGTGTTTTATTATCTTCAGCTCTTACTTATGCAGCTAAAAAGTGTATTGGAATCAATGCTTATGGTGAAATATGGATTCAAATGAATAGCTTTAAGAGTTCATATATGTTACCTCATTCTAAACTGCAATAAATGTCGTAAGGGACAAGTAATTTCTTTAATTTTTTAAAAAATATTTTAAACCTGTGTTCCCCTCTTCACACATATTCAAATCAAAATAAAAATACAATTTTTTCTTTCAGAGGTATGTTGTAGTTTCCAAAGTAAATTATTGGGAAAAAAGAAGTGTATTTTTTCATCTAGCTTAAAACTACTCACTTAATGAATTTTCAATTTGAAAAGCAAGCTTTCTAAAGGTGCATATGGATTTTAAATTAAAGTAGGTTATAATTTTAAGAATAATAACTATTGCACAACTTCTTATTTAAAAAAATTAAATAATTATTATTTATGACCATCCCATAACTGTTTTTTTTTAATATCCCTCGCCTGGGAAAAACATTATTGCCCCGAGATTAATACTGATTTTATAACAACTGTTGGCTCACACCATATAAACCAAAGAAAAAAATATCTTCATCAATTGAACTGTTCTATCCTATTCTAAGATAATCTTACATTTGCGTACGTTACAACTGATCATTATCTACCACAGAAATGAATTCAGGCTTTTTTGTTTATGTAGACAAAACAAATAACACAAATTTTATGGTGATAACTATTAAGTCAATTAACTAATTTCGTTACATATACTGTACTTTTTTATATAAACATAAATAACTTTTTTCCTGCTTAATCTTACAAGTATTTGTAATACTGATTGTATTTTTGAAATATAAAATTCTAATTCGGAAGGCTATCAGTAAAAAAAACTTTTAGACTTACCCGATATGAATGCAGCTTTGATCACTTCCCCGCCCCCTCCTTTTCCATAGTATTTATCATGAGAATTTAATAAACCTACATAACACTAAGAGTTTTTGGCATACTCTTTCAGATACTAATCAATAACAAGTTTTAATTATAGCATAAAATGTCTTTTTACCAGGATATGGGAAATTTGTACTTTTCTCTGTTCGATGTGCAACTTCTATCCATTTGTGTTTAGTTAATAAATTTTATGTACCGTAAAATATCCGGCGTATAAAGCGCACTTTTAACACACAAAAAATCACATGGAAATTTACGGGTTCGAGTTATACACCGGGTATAAAAATGAGAGCTTTAAAAATAAAAAACGAGATGAGCTTAAAAATTAGACATCTAGAAAGATCGGAATACTGCTTCTTTAAAAGAAATCCCATGATCTTAAAGGGTTGTTTTTCTAAAAATATGCTATTTTTTCAAAATCCTGGGGTAATGCCTCGAATAAATGGCTTTAAAACATATCAACACTGTTAACGTACATTGCAGGTCCTTCGTAAAAAAGGGGATGCGCGTTAGACGGTGAATATACCTTAAAATTAAAAATTACAGCTTGAAAGTATGTGTGCGTGTTATACACCGTTGCGCGTTATACGCCAGATTTTACGGTATTTAAAAAAATGATTTGGGATCTTATACTCCAATAAAGCATGTTTTCAATAAGCACTCTTTAAAATATTTTAGAAGATAGACCGAATCCAGATCAATTCTTTCTCTCTCCCTTTTCTCATTTAAAACTCTTATAGTACATGAAATATTAGTTTTATATGTCTTATCAGATCCTTTAATAAATATTGTACCATAATAATATATTTCAGCAAGTAATTAATTAAAAAAATATACAAATGTCTTGAAGAGGCACACCGAAACTCCACGTAATTATCCATTTTCGTTTCATTCAGTTTTCTTGTATAAAAATATGTGTATTATAAGTAGCTTCTTGCTACAAATACTTAATTATAATTGGTTATTTTAAGCAGCTTTTATATTTCTTAAATAGACATTTGCACAAGCCACTTAAAAAGATACTCTAAGTAACCTCTCATCTTTACTATGACCAAATCCAGGTCAATTCTTGCTTATTCTTTCGTTCCCCTTTTTCTGATTTAAAACTTTTATAGTACATTAAATATTAGTTGTATATATGTCTTGTCGGATCTTTTAATAAATATTGTACCATAAAAATATATTGCAGCAAGTAATTCATTAAAAAAATATACAAATCTCTTGAAGAGGTACACCAAATCTCCAAGTTTTTATTCATTTTCGTTTCATTAAGTTTTCTTGTATAAAAATATGTGTATTAATTAGGTAGCTTCTTGCTACAAATACTTAATTATAATTGGTTATTTTAAACAACTTTTATATTTCTTAAATATACATTTGCACAAGCCACTTAGAGATAATTTAAGTAACTTCCCATCCTTACTCTTTTATTATAAATTCTGATTTTATTTTTCTAATTTCATATTTCCCCAAGTAAGTTCTTGCATTTACTCATATTTAAGTACTTATTACAAATCCTGAAATGTGATTATATTTATTGATCACTTTTATATAAACGCATTTCCACAAGGCTCCCCCTTCAAGAGATTCTCCAAACCGAAACCAATTTTTTTCCCATCCAAAATTTCCACAGATAAACACAAAATCACAGCATCTTACCTGGCAATGGGAAGCAGTCCGGCATGCCTACAGGCCTCAGGTACACAGCCCCATTGGCAGCGAAATAATCGTTCAAAGACATGGCAGATAATCTCTTGTAACGAGTAAAGAAAGACACTGACTAGCACAAGACACGAACGAGCAGCGTTCACGGATCAATCGATCCAGGATCGCGTTCCGTACAGCACATGAGTAAAACAGGCATATAAAGGAGGTTTCGTGCACTTCTCCCGTTACAACCTGCACGGATACAGGTCGCTTGGCATCTGCGGTTGCTACGATTGGTCGGACGCACGGCTCGCCCCGTGGCGCCCGTTTGGCGAGCTAGGCTTGGCCTGCTTGGCTAATAAGTGTCCAGAGGTTTTGAGTGATCGTTGACATACGGGAGGTGATATGCGCGTCAGCTAGGTTAGCAGGTGGCATACGTTATCTGCAGAGAGGAATGGGTTTTCTATAGAGGCTTTTGTTGTTGTGATTGCCTCTTTGCTGCTGTTGTTGATCAATTTGTGCACGTAAACATAGAATTAAAATCGTATTATAATGTGTAGGGACCGTTACTAAAAGTAAATATGATTTAATGGAATTACTCATTTTTAGTATATTGTTGAAACACGTTTATTATTTAGATTTTAAATCTAAGAGTTTTTTACATGTATCAACAATGCTTGATTTTTTATTACGGTATCCGCTACTACCCTAAAATTGTGAATTTTACCAAAAATTGACAAATTTTTATTGATTTTATTTTATAGACCATCTCTTAGCTTTATATAAAAATACCAAGTTATTATTTTCCGTTCACTAGACCAAAAATTAAAAGAGTTTCAGTAAAAGCAGATGTCATTACTTTAAGCAAGATATGTCATAGTTTAAGACGCGTTTTACTCGAAATGTGTTTTTTTAATGCTCAAATGGGGCCAGCGATTGCTAAAAAAGTTTTGAAAATAATTAGTTCAAATTTTTTGTGTATGTTCTGTGTAATAGTAGAAGTGTTTTAACCGTAGAGTTTACCAATCACTGTTTTATTAAAAAATTTACAGCCATTTATGTGAATATAATCGCAGTTTTTTAAGCAATTTCATATAATAACTAAGATAAAGTGCTCTAGTTTTTGTAAAAATTAAAATATCCTTTATATCCTGAAGTTCTTTTCACAAAGGAATAACATAGCAACACATCAGAATTGAAAATTTGAAATTTTGTCCATGAACTTTTGGTACAGTTTGGTTACCCATTTTTTCCCCATTTTAGTAATAATAATTTCTTTTTCTCTTCTTAATTTTAGCATATTTTTCTTAAAATGTACTAAAAAAATCTAAAAACTACCGAAAATTCCCCCTATTTCTCTTTTTTTAAAAAAAGTTGTCGTAAGTAATTGAATACCTTAAAGCTGGCTTGTCAAACTCATATGATAACGGGTCGCAAATTCCATTTTATATTAAGTAGAGGGCCACATGTTTTAAATGATCAAAAAAAATTAATAAATATATTTGAAATAAATGTACGTTTTTTGTTTTTGCTTAATAGTAGCAAAAAAGAGTATATAATTCAAAAAAAATTGCTTAGCGAATTCTATCTATCTTATTTTTATTCTGCGTCGGTTTATTATTTTATTATATATTATTGTGTGCCAACTGATTGGCAGGACCACAAAAAATGTTCTTTGTGGACCACATCTTGCCCGCGGGTCTTTAGTTTTATACCCCTGATTTAAAGGATTTACTCATTTTTAGTATATTGTTGAAACATTTATTATTTAGATTTTAAATCTAGGAGTTTTTTACTGTTTAAACAGTTCTTTATGTAATAAATGAATGTTTTTTAAGTAAACATTATTTTACATGCAGAGTGGGTGGTGTAGTTGATTTGGCGCTGGCCTTGTATGCTCAAGTTTGTGGATTCGACCCCACCCCAAGTCGGAGAATTTTCATGATGCAAATAACCGACAGCGTTGATGTCGTTTGATAATGCAGCATGTTAAAGATCCCTATTCCCCGTTTGGCTTGGGTACTCTCGGCAAAATTAAGTTCCTAGTACAGTTCTGCATCGGCAGAGCTCAGGTATCTCCCTCTTGTGAGGAAGCTGGGCGACAAAATCACATTGTGGCAATTGATATTTACTCGATATAGTGCCACATTAACAAGGGATACTAGCTCCTAGGGAGTGTACTAGGTGTGCAAAGGTAATTACCATTCCACAGCCCCATAAAAAAGAAGGGGAAAATATTTATAATTATTTCACATAAATATGTTAAAAGTAATTTAAATGCACTTGTAGTATATTGTAATTTTTCTCATACAAATAATTCTTAGGATGCTAAATATGTGAAAAAGACGTTCTTTAGTATATAAATAATGAGGAGGGGGGGGGAATAAAATAATTGAATTTTATATTAAGTACTACCAAAGGGAAAACGAAGTCAAGTATTTGAGCCTGTTTACGATAAAAAGTTAAAGTTATTTTTGAACAAATATTTTGGTACGTTTTAACATGTATTGCAATGAGGGACACCTGCTTAGTGTTTAAAATAATAAAAAATATTAGGTACATTTAAAAGAGCTTGTTTAGCATTAAATTTTCAAAAATCCTACTATCGAAATTACATTGCATGGAAAATGAAAGACGGAAATAATTTGAGCTGGGTTTATCAAAAGCTGCCAAGTAAACTGTAAGATTCACTCTACTCAGCATTCACTTATTAATAATCATCGCTTTTGGCTATTTATATTGTAGAAAAATAACTTTATTTTTTGGGAGTTTAAAATAATTTAACTTAAATTAAGTCCCCTTTCCCCCATTTTTTCTCAAGTACAGCCTCTTTGTGCAAATATTAAAATTTGAAGTTATTTTTTGAAATTGTTCTCTTCCTAATCTCTATACTATAGAACTTTTTTATACATATGTAGGTTCTGATTAACAATATTTTTTTCTCTATACAAGAGCAATCCCCCATAACAATTAATACTTTAAAAACAAATGAATTAATTATTAATTTAAAGGTTTTATCTGCCATCAATCTTGAATTTGAAAACATAATAATAACCCGGTAAAACTTTTCACATATTTAGTTTCTCAAACTTAAGAACATTATATTCATTTGAATGTTATAAAGTACACCCAAAAAATTAAAAAAATGCGTGAGAAAAGTTTCAATTTCTTCCAATTTAGAACTAGTTTTTAACGTTTCAAAAATTTTAATAAAAAGACCATTCACTCGGGGGCTTAGAGACAGCGGGCTACTTTGTATGCTCAAGATTGCAGGTTCAATCCCGGCTGGAGTCGATACATTTTCTGGATGCAAAAATCGTAGGCACGCACGTCATATAGTTATGTGGCATGTAAAAGATCATTTGAGTATCTGTTAGGCTATAATACTTTAGACAAACTTAAATCACAGCAATATTTAGCATTCAAAGAGTGCTTGAACTAAAATTAATTCTAACTTCCAAATTTGATACTGAGAACCGGCAATAGAAGGCGCCACAATGAAATGGCTCTCACATTTGGGAATTTGCCGCGTCTGCAAAGGCTTAGTTGCCAATATGAAGCCCTTTAGGGCAAAGAAAAACATTTGAAAAGCCATATAATATTTTTGAGAGTGATAAGTAAAAACGAAACAGGTGGAATAATTATCTTCTTTTAAGATGCATTTCATAGCTTTCCCCTAAAGGCATCCGATTACTTGCCACCTTTTTTTTAAAAAAAAAAAACAATGGAAATATGGAAAAATTTTTTTTTGTTTTTTTTTGTTGTGGATTTTAGATTTGTTTAGTACATTTTAAGAAAAATATGCAACAATAAATAAGAGAAAAAGAAATTATATTATTACTAAAATGGGAAAAAATTGGTAAAAATTTACAAAAAATAACAAATGGGGCCCGTTCTCTACCAAAAGTTTACGAACAAATTTTCAATTTTTCAATTCTGATGTGTTGCTATGCGATTCATTTGAAATGTCCTTCGGGATAAGAGGTAGTTTAATTTTGACAAAAACTAGAGCACTTTATCTTAGTTATTAAATGAAATTGCTCAAATTAACAGCGATTATATCAACATAAGGGACTGTAAATTTTGTAATAAAGCAGTGATAGATAAATATGAAGGTTAAAACACTTCTACTATTATACAGAGCATACACAAAAAATTTCAGTTATTTATTTTCAAAACTTTTTCAGCAATCGCTGTGTGTCCCCGTTTGAGTATTTAAAAAAACACACATTTTTAGAGTAAAACGCATCTTAAAGTATGACATATCTTGCTAAAAGTAATGGCATCTGCTTTTACTATAAAACACTTGTAGTTTTTGTTAGAGTGAACGGAAAATAATAAACTTGGTATTTTTATAAACCTAATAAGATGGCCAATAAAATAAAATCATAAAATAATTGTCAATTTTTGGCAAAATTCACAATTTTAGTGAAGTCGGACACTTAATATGTAGTGATGTAACTCTGCATTCATTTTTATGATTATAATAATTTCACACCTCTAAATTATAATTAACTTTTTCAGTGAATATTTGTTTGATGCTGTAATTTTGAGAATTTTCGTTTTTTTAAGGTTTCCTTAGAAATATTTTCATTTCATTAATAATGTTTAATCACCTTTAACCAAACACTATAATAATAACTATAGTCGTACACAAGAATTTTTCGAGGGAGTTCGAGAGTCGAAAATCCCCCTTTTTTTCATATCCTAATACTCCGACACACATAATCTTTTAATTTTGTTGATTGTCGGGAACAAAAAAAAATTAAATTACTTATTAAACAATTAGCATTAATTAACAAAATAAATTAGTAATAACAACTACTAAAGAAATTTTACGTACTATATACATAGGTTTACACAATAAATCGAAAAAAAGTCAATGATGATGAATGGGTCAGGATCCGAGTACACCCTCTCCCCCTTGTTTGCTGCACTGACAATAACATTTATTAATAGAAAATAGCTTGATGTTAAAAATATATAACTGTTTGTAAAAACAGATTATACCTTGAGAATATAGTGCGAAATTTCCCAAAACTTCCTTCTGAGTAAAAAAAAAAAATAATGCATACCCATTCTCTATACAAATAAGTATATTGGTAATACTAAAAAAAAATAACTCTGACAGACTAAAGAGAATAAATGAACATAAAAGTTTTCTTCTGTCTATTGTACCTACATTCTTAAAGAACGAAATATGTTAATCTATTATTAAAGCCTTATTATGCGAAAGTATTATTTATATAATTGATGTTTGTTGTCATGCAATTTCATTAAATTGGTCCTTTGATTTTATGAAAAAATAGTTAGAATAAGAACGAAGTATTAGAATAAGATCAAAATATATTTTTCATACCAATACAATATTTACATCAATTATTATATTGCTGTATGAATAAATTAGGAAATTAATTATTAATTAATTCATTAATATGCATCCTTTATCCCTTTTTAATTAAGCTGATTCTGTTTAACTAGTCATTAATCAGCCTAAAAAAATAGCGTTCTACTTAATTTCGATTTTCATATTTAGATAATGAATTTCCAATAAAACCATCATTAAGTGATAATACTTAAAAGATACTCAAGGTCAATGAGTGCTGATATATTGAGTAAATTAATTCTTTTCTCGAGATTAGTTATGCGTTGTTCTTTTATCTTGAAGACAGAATTTTAAAAAGATAAATGTTGATGAGTAATATTAAAAAGGAACTTTTATGTGTTTCATTGATCTTTCTGAAATAAAGCATCAATAAATAACTGAGCAATTCCTTACAATAAAAGATAATTAGTTCTATTTAGTTCTTGTGGAATAATTTAACTTTTGGACTTTATATTTTTCATGACACCCAACGAAGCTAAAAGTCCCGTTTACTTGTTATTATTCTTCGGAATTTCTAAAGTGTGTCTTAAAATTTTAAAAGTACAAATATTATAATTGATTTTTCTTAAATATGAATTGGGTGATAGAGTAAAAACAAGATATCAATCATTGGCATGGCCAAGTAATTTTAGCGCGTTTTTCACATGTTGAATTTTACAATAATGCAACTAATGAACTTTTTACTAACAGAAAGTAGTGTACTGTACCACTCCTTTTTTTATTGTGAAGATTTCCTCATTTTTGTGAAGATTTCCTCCAAAATGCAGGTAGATTTTTTTAAAAAACTTTTTTGAAACAATAAATTTACTAGGTAAAATTTGAGAAAATTTTGTTATAAACTAGCGAAATTCAGGAAAATTTGTAGGAAAATTCGGGAAAACTATGGGAAAATTTAAATATGATTCGGCTCATCTAGGGCACAAATGCGACCAAATGCCGAAAAACCGAGGTCAATTGGTTGCTTATTGGCTGAGAAAAAGGTACGACAAAATATGGAACGAAGACGAAGACGAAATTTGCGTCCTAATAGCGCTTTTGTTCCACTTCGTGAAAAACGCGCTAAAAATAAAGAGAGAGAATTAAGAGGATGAGTTTATATGAACTAAACAGAAATTGCCAAACAACATACGTAAATTTTAAAAGGAAATGTTTGAATGGAGTGAGTGAGTGAGTGATACTTGACGTCGCTCTATAGAGGAACACAAGGGCTGTTGGTGACAGACCTTGCAATTCTGATCAACGGTCAAATGACGAGGTAGATACCTACTCTGACACCTCCCTCTCTTATCACGCCAACGTGAGTACTTTTAGCACGACAGATGGTCATGGTCGCTTAGTGGCTATGGTCACGGATTTGTGACTAGAGTGCTGCGGGTTCGTGTTCTGGTGTCACTGAAGGCCGCCTTGTAGAGGGGGCTGATGCATGCTAAAAGGCCCAGTGGCTGAATGGTAGCGTGGCGCGCTTCTACACCAGAGGTTCGGGGCTCTAGCCTCGGGCTGGGCAAGGTCGACTCAGCCTTTCATCCCTTCAGTGGGTCGATAAATGAGAACCTAGCTTGCTTAGGGGCTAAACATTGGGGGTTTCGCTTCAGGCTGACCACCTGATCGGGACATCTGCTCATGCACGTCAGGTCCCAAGTTCGCGTATACTGAGTTGGGCACAGTAGACCTTGACCCTCATGGGCTGTTGCGCCAATGAGTTTAATTTAGTTTAGATCCAGGTAGGGCATTACGTCGATACGATCGACAGGTGGACCGCCAAGACATTTTGGGGTGACCGCGCCTAAAACTTTTAGCAGTTAGTAATTATGTACGGAAAATTCAAGATTGGCTGACAGTACGCAGACTAAGCCTTCTACTGATTATAACAACAAAAACTAACTTTAGATAAAAATGTTTTATTTTTGTAATGTATTTTGAATTGTTTCATAATAAATGTAGCATTTGATATAATTATATTTGGTGCTATTATTATTGTGTTTGTATCTTGCGTTTTGCTTTAAACGCAGTTTTAAAAGTATTTTTTTTAATTCTGTAAGTATATAAGTACATATTCCGTACTTATTATTAAGTTTTAATAATGACCTTCTCCTTACCTCTCCACACCTACGACATTGGACAGTAACGTGCACAGGAATTTTTAAAGGGAAGGGGGTCGAGGGTTTTTTGAAGGTCTACCATTCTCGTGTATCATATCTCAATACGCAGTCAAACATATTTTTTTGATTTTGTCGATTGTCAGGAACAAAAAACAGCGAAAAATAAATTACTGAATAAATAATTAACAATAATAAATAAAAAAATTACTAATATCAAATAATTACATTTTACATACTATTTATATGGAACTATAATGAATCAGGGGAAAAATGAAGGGTTATGAGAGGAAGGGTCCAAACCCGTGGACCCCTCCCCCACTTTTGTGTGCGCCACTGACACTGGGTGGACCGCAACTCCTTTAAAAAATTAGAAGTAGTCCGCACCCTGGAAAAGTCTGCCCACCCCTGGTTTAGATGAATACTAAATCTGTAGGGTCCTCCCGTTTGTGTGGTGTGTTTATTAGAAGAGAGTGATGCCAGCTCAGAAGTCGTATTCCTTTCTTGGCCATGGTTCAAAATAACGAGGTCCGTCACCATTCGCCTCCGTGTTGCTAAAAAGTTCGACTTTAACAAAACTCTTTCTTGAGCACGACAGATTTAATATTCAATAATTAATGGTTTAATAGTTACTATGGTCAAGAAATCATGGTCAACGTATCGCAGATTCGAGTTCTGGTCCACTGAAGATTGTCGAGCAGATGAAGCCATTGCAGGTTAAATCTGTAATGGATCATTATCCTTCCGATGGCGAGGTGAGTAAGTTCGGAAAAAAATAGCCAGCTCATGTGTCACCCTCAACATTTAATCATGGTTCAGAATTTCGAGGTCCGTCACCGATAGCCTTCATGCAGCTTGATAGTGCGGCTTTAATACGTATAACTTTCATTCACTCTACAAGGCAAGTCTTCAATGGCTTTAGGGCTTGAACTCATGGCCTGCCAGGCTCAAGCTTGTGTCCTTGACCGCTAATCTACCATGGCTATGTTTAAATCGAGATATTAAAACAAAAATGAATTTTTATAATCTATATAATATCATAAAATCTCATGGAAATATTAAAAAACCACTGGTTAGCTAATATTCACGAGAGAAATATGTACGCAATAAATAACATTTCTACATTTTTAAACTTAATAATAAAACCGAGAATTTATGTATAAAATGTACTCTCTCTTAGAAATCAAAGAACAACTTAATCCCATATTTTACATTATTTTCATCCTGTATGAAACAGATATTAAAATAAAATAATAGCAATGATAAAATATAAAAAGCAATTTTCCCTCCTTTTTTGAACTCAATAAGCTAACCATTGTTAGGAATTTTGTAGGGGAAATAAGGGAAAAAACGTCGCTGTTAGGGATACACCTTGGGTGCCGTCCAAGGAAATATTTCATAAGGTGATAAATCCATTGACAATTTGTCCCAAGTGGCGCCGGCGGTTCGTGAGAAATTTACTAAACTAGAAAGGAGCATGTTTCTTAACTTCTTTGCATTCTCCGTTTGTTAAAAGGATTTTTCTTTACTTATTAGCAAATGAGTAAGATATGTTTAAAAGGAGATTTAAAACGTGTAATTATTTTCTTGTTAGTTTTAATGTGTGGATAATGTATGAATGACACGGAAATTTACGTACGGTGTTTCGCTAAACTATGAATGGGTTCGTAAGATTTTTAAAAGTTTTATGTTTTGCGCAGAAAATAATTAAATTAAATGTATAATGCTTAGTTGTAACGCAGCACTTTTTGTGAAAGGTTTCATTGTTAAAAAACTAAGGATTCAAAATACACTCATAAAATTAAAATAAGTACATTAGAGAAATTTGTTTTGATTGATATAAATTTCATGCATATAAGTAATATTTTGCCACCCATCCGGTATAGTGGTTAGTGACGCTGACTACGTTACCGTAGGGCCTGGGTTCGAATTCCATAGGAGGCATGGATTTTTGTGTTGTAAGCCCCCGTATCATGCATTGTGTGGTGCACGAGATTTTCAAATGTTAAAAAAAGTAATAATATTTAGAGACTATTTTAACTATAAGAACTTTCATTACATGCAAGTAAGTGAAAAAAAAACTACCATTGAAAATAAGGCCAAATTAAATGAATTTTCAAGCACTTGCATTTAATTTTTATTCTGACTTCTTTTTGTGCACTAAGATAGTGATCTTCAAACTTTTTCAACTCACGGAAACCCTAGAACAAGGGTGGCGAACCTTTATGGATCAACGTGCCATTTTTTCTACAGAAATGTTTAATGAGGTACAGACATGGCGTCAAATAATTTCGATTTGTGGTTATTGGAAAAATAATAAAATTAAATGCTCAAAGCTCTTTATTCACTACGAAAAAATACATTTTGCACTGTATGGTAGTGAATGATTTAGTTATACGCGTAATTCAAATTATTATAGTGTGACTTTAGATGTTGCAGATTAGATGGAACTAACTTATAATAGGAATGTAAGATGTTACTTTTAGTAGAAACATGCTGAATTGGAGTCATCCGTAAAATGGTATCTAAGCGAGGATTTAATGTTATTCATCTCTTAAAATGACTCGCAGGCATAGCGTGAAAATGTGATCATAATAGCATGAGTCAGCTTCTTCAAATAGTTAACTGTATCTGCAATCGAATTCCATGTTTCCAAACTTTCATAACTGACATTTTTACTATGTACACTCAAGAGCCAAAACTTTATGACCATCTGTCAATAACGAGTTGGTTCACCTTTGGCGCGCAACACAGCTTCAACCCACCTTGACATGGATGCCACAAGTCCTTGGTAGATGGCCGGAGATAGATTGTACCATATGTTTAAGCAACGGTCACGCAAATCCGAGATTTTGCAAATTGGTGGTCTTTGAACTCTGAGCTGCCATCCCATGACATTCCAAATGTGTTATATCGGATTGAGAGCCGGTGAGTTAGGCGGCCAGGACATTAACTGGAATTCAGCATCATGTTCCTGGAACCACTCCAACACAATTTTAGCCTTGTGACACGGGGCGTTGTCCTGTTGGAACATTCCATTTCCAGCTGGAAAAACAGACGCCATGTAAAGATGCAACTGGTCCGCAATGATGTTCAGATACCCTGTAGCATTCATGGTCTGCTCTACCACAACCAAGAGTCCCAGAGACGCTCAAGAGAACGTCCCCCAAAGCATAATACCGCCACCACTGGCCTGTGTATAACCTACTGTACATTGAGGGGTATCCTGACACGGCCATCGGCGTGATGAATGACAAACCGTGATTTATCTGACCAGGCAACTCTCTCCCACTGATCCATGGACCAGTCGCGATGTTCCCGTGCCCCGCGCAGGCGCAGTTGGCGATGACGCTTGTTCAGCAAAGGCACACGAGTGGGATGTTTGCTGCGTAGGCCCATATCCAACAGTGTCCACTGAACAGTGTGCTCCGATACTATTCTACTTGGCCCTGCATTGTATTGGGCTGTCAACTGAGCCACTGTCTGGCTCCGGTTTTGCTGCACCATGCGATACAGTCTCCGACAACCTTTTTCTTTGATAGCATGTGGACGTCTAACGCCATGTCGTCTACTGCTGGTTTCACCGTCATCCATCCACTTTGCATAAGTACTAACAACTGTAGATCGCGAACAACCCACGAAATACTTGTTCCGAGCCATTACACAATCTGCCCTCTATCAAAGTCGCTTAGATCCGAAGCCTTTCTGATCACACACAGAAGTAAGTGAAAGAATTATTCTTCAGACTCTTCAGCAGCAATTCAATACGACTTCCACCTGATCACATGCCTTCCACGTCATCTAGGCGAGTTCATTGCAAAATGTAGGGGTGGTCATAATGTTTTGGCTCTTGAGTGTACATCAAATTCCAATTTTTACTTTGTTTCAATATGTTTTTGAACCCATATTGAACTATACTGAAAATCAATCAGTTGCATATCAAATTCTTCAATTTCCAACCAGAAGAAATGGGACAAGTTTAGTTTATCAAATAAAGTCACACATCAGGCTATAAATAAACTTGAGCATTTTCGATAAGTATTTGAACTGAGAACATCTCGCTGGAAATTCCTTAATTGTTGAATAAATTACAGAAATTAATTTTTTTATAACTTTTCATCGCCTGGATTCTTATGAATATCTAAATCTTTTATACTTTTTCAAATTTGGGAAGAGTACTTGTAGTTTCTTGTAATAATATCGTTTATGAAAACTTGCAGCTTAGCGTCAAAAGCATGAATTATATCCCTCATGAAGATTACTTCAAAATGCAAACTATTTTGATATGAGGCGTGCCCAAAATATTGTGTCACGTGCCATTGATGGCACGTGTGTCACTGGTTTGCCATCCTTGCCCTAAAGAAGAAGGTGTTTTCGTGCAACCCTTAGAACTAGAAAGTATTTTCGCGGAACCGTATTCCGCACACACGCTTGAAGAATATATCTTATATTTAAAATAGATCAATGTGTAAATGCAATTAAAAAAAAGTATTGCATTTAAAATTTAAAAAATATTTTAATCTACTTTTAATATAATTTACTCAATAACATTATTCTGTTTCAAGTGTCACCTACCCATGCATTATGTTTAGTAACTGGGATATGTGCTTGCGTTTTTTCACACAAATTGTCGCAGTCTAGGTCTATTTAGATTAACTGCAATCGCATTACATATTCTGAGTTTCATTTGTTTTTATACTTTGTTTTTGTAGCCACTCACGATGAGAATTTTTTTTCACTTATACATATCGTTCTAAATTGCATTAAAATGCTTATAGTTGTGTGAGAAATACTGTGTATTTTGCATGAATTTGCGACATAAAATTTAGGAGCTGTTCTTGCTTTAATTTAGATTTTCAAGATTGAATATGTTGATAAGTTAGTTCCCTCTCCTTTATTGTAGGTGTTTTTTCCACAAATTTAAAAAAGGGCATTTTTCAATAGAAAAATATTTAGTTTTGCTACAATGAGTATAAAATTATCGCGTTAAACCCGGATTAGTAAACAATAAAATATTCACAATCTAGTAGGTAATATATATATATAAAGATAAAACGTTTTAATATTCTTTTATTATATTATAATAAAAGTTTTAAAAGTATTTCAAAATAATGATAGTATATATGTAACTCAAATTTTCGGTTTTAATGAATAGGATGAGATTTTTTTAGATACTTGTAATTATTCAAACTTCAGAGAAAGTGAATCTATTTTGCATACATATTTATAAGTCTCTTTTTTATTTTTTATTGTGACTCGTGGAACGCCTGGGTATGCCTTGTGGAACCCCAAGGTTCCGTGGAACACAGTTTGAAGATCACTGCACTAAGAGTTTTAAAAATGTGTACTAAACCGATTTTTTAAAAAATAGTAAATGGAAATTATTTTGAGCATTTGTTTTTCTCTTTTAAACTATACTTTTCTGTTAAGTTATAAAACTTTAACATTGCATTACATTTTTGGAAGAGGATCAAACATGTTACCATTTAGCCTTTCGCTTTAACTTAAAAACGATCTTTTTAGTTCATTCTTACACATTTATAGTTTTAATATCCCACAAATATTTATTGGGGAAAAAAATAAATATTTTCAAAATTAATTTCTTTGTGATCAGCTTTTATCGAATTCTAAACCATTGCTTTGTATTTAAATTATGAATTTTTCTTGAATTATAACTGAAAAATTTATTTTATTTACGTTGAAACCTGCGATATATGTAAAAAATTATGTGTAGGATGGAGTTCACAACCTTTAAAAGAAAACAATTCCTTTTAATTTACATCAAAACATAGCTGATATACTCCAGCGATCATGGCAGGAAAACTCACTTGCAAGTTTCAGATGGTGAAGATTCTGAATGTTTGTTTCTCCAAGCATCAATGCTTACAATTTCTTCCAGAAAGACAACATTAAAACACTTCGCATGCTTGTGTGTTTTTCTTACACTGCACATGTAATTTTGATTAAAAATGTAAAAGTCAATTGGAATTGGATCACTTTAATATCTTTGCCTTATGGATTTTAATATTATTTGAATATGCTTTTTTATTTATTGGGTTTTTTGATAAGTTTATTCATTGTTTGTTTCTTTCATCAACCAATACTTCTTTTTAGAAAATTGGTTACGGGATTAATCATACTTACACTGCAAATATTGATTTCGATTTCTTTCCATGGTGTATTTCGTAAATATTGCTTGTGCTTGTAAATACCCTTTATTTCAAAAACATTAAAAGAATTATGATATATGGATATTGACCGAATTTACCACTCGAAGTAATGAAAAATATATTCATCTCTCGGTAAATAGTATCGCCTGGTTTTTCAATTGTGACTTTATACAAAGAGAGATAAGAGGTAGATCTGTATTTTCTTAATGCTGTTCTTTAACGAACTCCATTGTCTTTTAATTGTCATTTAGCTTTCCAAAAGCCAATTAAATTATTTTCAAGTCCATTCTTTAATTCTTCCTTTTCTTTGAACTCTTTATTACTTAATTTCAAGTTTTCTTTATTGCAAATGTAAAATATAATTATAATAATTTATCTTGCCTTTCCCATGCAAATGAACATGCTTAGCACAATGTTCGCTTTCCACACACATATATCGGTTTTTTATTTAAATTATCTGCAATCTAGAATTTATAAAGAAAATTATTGCCAACAATTCTTTGAATTATGAGAACCACGTTTATATCAACTAAAAAAACTACATTGGCTTCTTATTCTATTAACTTTGCCTCATGCTTCGGAAGAACACAAGATCTAGTTCAATTTAAGGCTGTCTTTGCCGAATGTCAAAAAACCTGATTGAACTCGGAATACATTTTTGAACAGAGAAGTGTAACAAATTTCATACAAATTCGCATTAGGTTATAACACATACATTTATTTATTGTAATGTAATATCAAAATTCAGAAATATTCCATGATGATGTCATTTTATCTGTAACATGTAACGTGAAAAATATTGTTAATATCACAATGAAGAAGGCTAGGAAATGAGCACATTTTAATAAGAGTAAAATAAACAGATTCAGACTCAAATTAACAGTATAAGAGTATATTATTTTCTCTATATAATTGTGATGTCAAAATAAAATAGTAATGCTGAAGTAGCTTTCTATGCGAAAGCATGTTCTAAATTGCAGTTTTATTTCCCAACATTATATGCACACAAAAGGTATTCTTAATAAGAATCAGCTTAATTATTCCCCACTTTGGGGTAAAATCAGGGCTCAAACTTCACACACTACGAAGCTTGAGAAGTTAACTGTATAGCTATGTATATCCAAAGGTCTCATTAGACATCTTCTAATAGTTTTGGAACGCTATAAAAATCCATTGCTCGTTTCAAATAAGATTCTATTTTAATTAAAGCTGAATCTAATCTTTTACCGAAGAGTGAGAATCATACTTGAAATTCCTAGAACTATATAGTTATATGTTTTTAAAACTCCGTATTTCTCCGATGGATTTTGAGATTTTCTCACTAAAAATAACTTTTAGTTATTATTTTAATACATTAAATATGTCGACATTCTATTTATAATTCCGAATTTACTGGTCATTAAATACATTTCAATTGTTTCTATTGACTGTTAAAGGGATTAATGAATACCACTGTACGTTTTAAATTCGATTGGGCCTTAAAATCCTTATTTAGCTTTGTGTGGTTTGACTCTTAAATGGCTTTGATTCAACCTAAACAAATTTAAAAAAATTTCAAAATTTAGTTGTTCCGGTATCATTTATATTTTTAATAAGAAACGCTAATATATGCTGACATCATTTAGATTTGTTTAGGTTATATCACGTATTTTCATTCTGTTCAGAAAATATCTCAATATTTTTTTATCCGTAAATGGCATAACTAGATATTTTAGTTGATCTGTATTATTTTTTAATAACTCTAAAGTCTTACTTCGTTATGAATACTGTTTATATAACACTAGCCGTTACCCACCCGCTTCGCTGAGTATTTCATGATGTTTTACAAATATATATATATATATAGTATACATACATACATAAGTTATTGATATCTAAGTCTTAGCATTAAGAATTCGATTGTATTGAAAAATATACTTATTCCTGTAAATGTTGCCTCTTGATAAAAAAAAAAGGGCAGAACTCATCTAATTTGTGTTTTCTATAAAATTGAATTATAGATTGATGTTTACACTATCGTAACCATTTAACGAAGTGGATTTTCGCAAAACCAATTTTTGATGGATCTCTACTCCATAAAATAAACACGCAAGCCAAATTTCAAGTTTAAATCTAACAAAAAAAAACGAAATTTTAACTATCAATACCCCCGTAATCCCGTTGAGAGTGGTTTTCCAAAATAACCGTTCTTAGCGGATTTCAATTCAAAAAAATAAAAATGCAAACTAAATTTTATTATTATAGTCATTGTAGTTAAAAAATAGGAATTTTTTTGTCAGTACGCCCCAGTAACCCCCTGCTCCCCCCAGGAGTTGATTTACGTAAAATACATTCTTAGTGGATCCCTATTCAACAAAAGAAACATGCTTAACAAATTTCAAGTATGTGGGGGAAACAATTCAAAAACAGGAATTTTTTCTATAACTCCTCTTGACCCCTCGCAACCCTCCTTAGGGGTCGATTTTCGTTTTACTCTTTTTTAGAGGAACTCTATTCCATGAAAGGAACATGCATGCCAATTTTCAAGCAGGTAGATCTAATGGTTTGAAAACGGAAATATTTATCGATTACGCTCCTTAATCTATCGAAATGAAACTTGGTGGTTGATATTCGCGAAACCCATTTTGTAGCGGTTCTCTACTCTACGAAAGGAATTTGCTTACCAAATTTCAAGACTGTAAGTCTTATAGTTTAAAAATGAGGATTATTATCTATAACGCCCCTTGATCCCCCCAACGCCACTTGGAGGTCTGTTTTCACAAAACCCATTTTGTAGGGGAACTGTACTCTATGAAAGGAATCTGCTTACCAAATTTGAAGACTGTGCGTCTAATAAATAAAAAATGGAAAAATATTATCTATAACGCCCCTTGAGCCCCCGCAACACCCCTTGGGGGTTAATTTTTCCAAAACCCATTTCGTAGTCATTTTTACTCCATGAAAGAAATATGCCTACCAGTTTTCAAGCAGGTAGGTCAAGTAGTTTGAAACGAAAATATTTATCTATTACGCCCCTTAATCCTCCGCAACGCCCCTTAGGGGGGGGGCTATTTTCCCAAAATCCATCTTGTAGCTGATCTGTACTCTATGAAAGGAATCTATTTTTCAAATATAAAGACTGTGCGTCTAGTAGTTTAAAAATGGAAATAATTATCTATAATGCCCCCTAAGCCCCCACAACGCCACTTGGGGGTCGATTTTTACAAAACCTATATTGTAGAGGATCTCTACTCTATGAAAGGAATCTGCTTACCCAATTTCAAGATTGTACGTCGAGTAGTTTAAAAATGAAAACAATTATTTATAACGCCCCTTAACCCCTGTAACGCCCCTTGCGGTTCGAACTTCGTAATACCCGTTCTTAGCGGATCTCTACTCTATGAAAGGAACATGTCTACCAAATTTCAAGTCTGTAGGTTGAATAGTTCCGCAGATATCGTGATTAGTCAGTCAGTCAGTCAGTGAGTCGCTTTTCTCTTTTATATATATAGATAAGAATAATAAATAATTATTGAACGTAAAATAGTTTGTTGCTCATTAATTTTTAGCTTTTTTTATAATTGTAGGATACAATTTTATGAAATGATAAATGATGTGTCAAATTGAATGATGAACTGTGTAGAGTAAACAGATTAGATGGCATTTCAAATGAGAAACTAAAAAACCTTAAATTATTAAATATAATGACATAGAATGCAACAAAATATTTTTAATGAAGCTATAATTGCCTTTAGAAATAGAGTAGTTGCAGCTCAAAGAACTTGCACTTTGCAATGGATACCGAACCACGTAGACATCTTCGGCGATGAGCAAACTGATACCTTTCCAAGAAGGCCCTATATTCCCCTCAACTTTCCACTAGTCTTACCCTTACTGATGCCAATGCAATAGCCAGACGTTAACTCACCTCCCATCCAGTTAAGAAGCACTTTATTCCAGATCTTAATTGCAACCGCGTAATTTCAACCACCATAGCCAGACTACGTACAAGACTCTTTAAAGGGGTGAAAATATCCCCAGATGGTCAAAAAAGTTATAATACTTGTTCTCACGGTCCTGATATTCAACTTTCTCCTTGTCATACACTGACGGGAAAAATTCCTAAGACTTATGTTAGATCAACGAAATTTGGTATACGTGTTTATGCATTTGAAAAATGAAATCGTGCAAATTTCGCATTTAAGTGGGGCGCTAGAAGCGCCATTCGGAGCTTACAAATCAGGGTTGCTTTAAATGCGTGGTGTAAAGTTCGCGATATGTATTTGTCTGTGAAATATGATGTTAACCAAGAATGCCTTTAAGAAGACGAAGAAGCCATTATGAACAGCTCGAAGAGTTTGAACGAGATCGTATGTGTCATAGGGCTACGAGAAGGTGGATTTTCTTTCCGCGATATAGCAGAAAGATTTGGCTGAAATATATCCACTGTTCGTGATTGTTGTGAGCAGTGATCAAGGGATGGTAGTGCCTCAGAAAGACCGAGTTCAGGGCGGTCACTTGGCGCTATTGAGAGAGAAGACCGCATTATTATGCGTATGGCTCTGTGGTGCACTGTACTGCGTCTGCGACAGAAATTCGAGTCACAGGTTATGCCTCAGTGACACAACGAACTGTTAGAACCCAGTTACTTTAAGGAAAACTGCAAACCAGGTGCCATGTAGCGTGCATTCCATTGATTCCAAGCCATTGCCGTTTGCGACGCCAGTAGTGTCAAGCCAGAGCTCATTGGAGGATGGAGTGGAGATCTGTTGTGTTTTCTGATGAAAGCAGGTTCTGTCTTGATGCAAATGATGACCGTGTGTTGGTCAGAAGAAGACCAAGGGAACGAATGCAACCAAACTGCCTGCGGCCAAAGCATACTGGATCTACATTTGGAGTCATGGTCTTGAGAGCAACTTCCTATGACAGTACGAGAACCCTAATTATTATCCAAAACACACTCACTGCAAATTTGTAAGTCTCTCAGGTTATTCAACCTATTGTACATTCATGAACAGCATTCAAGGAGAGATTTCAAAAAGGACAATCCCGCTGTTGAAAGGCAACGTGCTTTGCAAAATGTTGACATGTTAACTTTGCCGTGCGAGATCACCAGATCTATTTCCAATTGAGCACGTATGGGATATTTTTGGACTACAACTCCAGCATCATCTACAGCCAGCACTGATCGTCCCAATTTTGGCACAAAGAGCACAGAATTCCATTCCGGAAAGTGACATTCTGCACCTATATGACGCAATGCTTGCTAGCTTGCATTAAAAATTCTGGAGGATACACTGGCTATTAATGTAACAGCATTTCACATCTGAAATTCACATTTGCATTTTCTTGAGCTTAAATTAATCTGTGATCTTGATAATTTAATCAATTAAACATGTTAACTAGGTAATATTGCATTGTCCAAATTTCATTACTCTACAATAATTTCTTCTTGATGTTGGATTTTTTTTCTAGTCATTTTATTTTTAATTGTCCTTCTATATTGGATAAACTCCACAACATAACCTTAAACACCACGACCATCAACTACTTTATTCGCCAAAGGTCGTCAGCATAGCAAGAGTCATTATAAAGGCCTTCAGCATCGTTTAATTTCTTAGGACAAGATAAGATTGTTGGTGGATAAGACAACAAACAACAAACAATGACGCTACAGTTTTCAAAGCACCAATTTAGTTTCTTATAATTAGTCGACCAAACCAAGTTAGTTACCATTACTGTGCAACTATTATTCGGTATCTCTAACTAGGTGAAATTCGCATAAATTTAATTAAAAATCCTCACAAATTGAGATTATAAAAGAAAGAAAAACTTAAATATTGTTGAGGGAAAAACATTGTACTATTTAATAAAATAAAAAAATCTTAATGCTTTTAAAAAAAGGTAACATAAAAAAAAGTTCAAAAAAATCAAGTCCTACTTTGAATGGATGAATAGAAAGTACTTTATTTACGATTGAAAATTTGTGAACAAAATATATATATACATAAATAAATAAATATATATTTTTTCTAGGGAGAGAGTGAACTAATAGTAGGAATTGAAAAAAGGGCATGATTTGTCTTCATTGTTGTAACAATGCACATCCGGTTTGACTGAAAAACCAGTTTTCGACGCCACCTTTCGACAATGTTTAACAGTTACATTGTTACAACAATGGAGACAAATCTAAGTTGGCGTCGAAAACAGGTAATTAATTTAGTTTAATTAATTAACATGTAATTAATAATTAATATTTGTAAAAACTGTATTAACAAAAGTGTCATCCACTACAAGCTTGAAAAATTTATTTGAATTTGATTGGATGAACAGAAATTATTTTATTAACGATTGAAAATTCGAACAAGATAAATATATATATAAATAAATATATATATAGAGAGAGTAGCTTATATAGTAGGAATTGAAAAATAAATGAAAAATTGTTCTCAAATATATTGTTGACAAAGTGACATTTTAATAATCTTTGCCAACATTTTATTCAAACAATTCACCCATGAAATTATTCTATATATGTTAACAATATTATTAAATAAAAAAATTTATTTTATCAAATTGATTTCTTTTATTATAATTGTGATATCGTAAATTTTAAATCAAAATTCCATAATATTCTCGCGTTTTATCTTCAACCGATCGTGTATTCAAAAATAATATGATTATATCCCTTCTTGAATTCAGTGAGGTCTTTATCTTACTTAGTAACAAGCATCTGCAAGTAAATTATTTCTTCAGACTTACACTTTCCCAAAGAGTAAGCTGCTTAAAAGAAGTATAATTCGTTTTTGACATCAAACCAAATCGGATAATCTTTGAGGAGTTTAAGACTGAATACTCGTCTGCTTCAATTCGATCAATAAACAAATAAATAAAGTGAGCGTGAAGGAAAATATGGAACAGTTTTACTTCTGGAAAAAAGGATGTAATGGAGTATCTATCCCTTTTTTACTATTTCTTTTTTACTATAGGGAAATTTATAAATTAAGGAAGAATTTTATAACTAAGCATGAATTCGCAAGTTTATTTTTTGGATAAAATTCTTGTTATAAATCTCAAAAATTAACTTCTCGAAACTGCGGCTGAAATTTTTTTAAATTTAAAGATAAGTTTAAAGTTACTATACTTAAATATGTAGCGGTACCATCTATATAAGCCAGTAACTACCTCCGCACCACGGTGATCATTTTGGTGTAGTGGATAAGTTACTCGGCTTCGGATCCAAAGGTACCTGGTTCTATCCTACCGGAAAAGCGCGCCACTTCATTGGTGACCCGGACGTGATTTGAACACGCAACCTTCTTGTGACACTATTTCACCGCACTCTTTGTGGTGGGGTGTATGTAGCGGTACCATCTATATAAGCCAGTAACTTATCCACTACACCAAAATGATCACCGTGGTGCGGAGGTAGTTACTGGCTTATATAGATGTTACCGCTACAAATATATTTTACTCGTTAAAAGCTCATTCTAATTAATAAGAGACAAATTGTGAACTAAAACTCACCAATGAATATTAGAAAGAAAATATACTTTACCTGCATAAAAAATAAACTATTAAATAAGATAGTGAGCATTTTGATTTCGTGAATGTAATGTTTATATTATATATAATTTCTACTTCCACAAATATTTACTTTAATATTTATTTAAATTCAAAAGTGTATTCGAAACCTACAAGCTAATCAGTTTTTGTGGAATAACATTTTTAGGTTTTGAGCGCTATACAAATGCAATAACTAAGTTTGAGAAGAAAAGTAAACCCATTTTATTGGTTATTGAAATTAAATTTACGAATTTAGAATGGATTTAAGGCAGTGCTTCTCAAACTTTAAATATCGGTGATTCCATTTTTAGTAATAATTTCCACCATGCAAAACAATAATAATACATAATAATTCTTAAAATGACAATACATTGGATGCAATAATAATGTATTTTGCCGATAAAGCTACAAAGCAACTTTAATTATAAACCGTATAAGTTCTTCAGATAAGCATTAAATTCTTTACGTGATAAGCCCATGGTAGTCATTAGTATTTACTAAACTTGTTTTTAATTAGTATTGGTTAGTTAATTACTTATACAGTCAAATACTTGTGCAGTACTGATATATATAAAAGTATATTATATCATTGTGAATGTGTATTTATTTTTTTATCAAGTCAGAATGTATTTTTTTTTGCTTACTTTCTGTATATTGATAATTATTTTAAATATTTTATTTTCGACTTTCGATATGTGTGCTCGCCACCCCCCAATGTAGAAATAGAATTATCACACCCTCCAAGGGGAGCGCATCCAAAAGTTGGAGAAATGATGATTTAAGGTCTTAAATAAATATATTTATGCTAGCTCCATCAACATAATACTCAAAAATTGGTGTTGCTTCAGGAAAGGTAAAGAGGTAAATGATAAACTGACAAAAACAAAAGAAATGCTATATTCGTATAAACAAACATTTATATATGCTTTAGAAGTATATTTATTAAAAAAATCTGTTCGTAACCAATGGAGAGAAGTTTCGGTCTCACATACACACAAAATCAACATAGTCTGACTAGTCCATTATATATAAGTGCATTTGTTTTTATGAGGATGTTTTCAGAATTATAAGGTGGTATTGGTTGTGTTTAGCAATTCTATAGGCAGCTTAAAATAGGAATCTTAAAGTATTTATTAAACAAATATTTATATATTAAACAAATTAAAGTACATAGAAGTATTTCATGATATTTTTAATCCTGTTTCCTTATTTTTAATGAGAAAAAATTTTTAAAAAGGAATTTTACTCACCATAAGTAAAAGCTCTTAATGAGGTATTTTGAGATACATACTCAAAAGGAGAGAGTATAAATTTGTAATATATTTAATTTTAAATAATATTAAACTTAACCGCGAAATAGTACTTCCAAAATAAAATCTTATTTTAAGTATTTGACAGGATTAAAATTGAGCCTACATAAAAAAGGACGTGCGTTTACTAAGTACAAATGAGTGAATATATGGATCTCACATTATTTTTAACGGGAATCCAAAGATGGACGAAACTAAACTAAGACTTGCAGATTTTCAGACATTTTATTTCTGAGATATTTTTTATTTTGGGGCTTTTTATTTTATTTAGAGATTAAACCATATTTGTTTAATATAATAATTTTCTCCGTTCTGTTTTGGGGAAATAAATTAAATAATATTGATATTCACGAAAGAAGACATATTTAGTAATTTTTTAAATATTATTTTCAATTTAGTTGCAGAATATTTGTATAAAATTAAACATACGCGGAAACAAATATAATACACATTAGGCCCATTGACATTACTAATATATGTTTTGTATTTGATGATAAATAAATACAATGATTTTAATATTATTACGTATTAACTAATATTACAGTTACCGTAAATCCAGCGCATAACGCGCACTTTGAACACAAAAAGTAAGTTCGAAATTTACGGGTGCGCTTTATACGCCGTATAAAGGAATCATTGCTTTAAAAATAAAACTAAAAATAGATGACTATGAAAAAAATTAAGTTTCTACAGATATCGAAATATTGTTTATTTAAAAGAAATTATGTATTGTACGAACATAAAGTGTTGTAGTAGTTTATGAACATAAAGTGCAAAGTATACTATTTTTACAAAAACCTGGGATAATCCCTTGAATTTATGACTTCAAAACATAACAGCATTACATATGTACATTTCAGGTTTCTTTGTAAATAAGGGGATACGCGCTATACAGGGAATATACCTAAAAATCAAAAAATGCAGCTCAGAAGTATAAGTGCGAGTTACACGCCGGATTTTACGGTAAATAATGAGTATAAGGAAATAAAGTAAAATTTATTTCTTGCAAATTTTATTTGTGCCTTTTTTAGCTTGTGGCAATACAATGAATACATTAATAATTTACTGGATACATATATAAAAAAGGAGATGCAAATCCTATTATCTGTGTCCTCGAAAATAAATTTAAAAACAAACGAATCGATTTTTTTATATCCAATTAAACAAACACTCCAGTTCACTTTCAAGGACCCTCACCAAGGATCATTGATCAAGAGCCTTTGGTTGGCGAAAATCCTTATTTCCCCCTGTCAAATTCAAGAAGCGACATCTTCGTTCGGAAACCTATCCATTCAAACCAACTGGTAACTTTGTACTTAGTCCCTTGAGACTGAGGCTAATGGGGTCGAAACAGGACTTAGAGAAATCTCCATTTGCTTAACAAGGGATTGAGACCCTGGAGCACGAACGTATCCGTCCCCGGGGATAAACCGCACGCATCGCATATGGGGCGGGTGAACGTGCCACATTACACCGGGGATGAGAGGGGACGGCGATATTCCACGAAACACGAAACAGTTAGGCAGGATGGCTTAGAGGCGGATCAGGGTTTTATGGAGTCGCGTTTATGTTTATGCTTTACCATTGCAGTTTGGACTTGTTTCCATCAACTGCAAGGGTTGGGGAGTTTAGAATTGGAATGCCAACCGCTTTCCTTTTGGGTTTTGTGTGTGTAAGGTTGGGTAGATAGGTTTGGAGGTACAGGAAGAGGTATGCCATTGGGTGTTATTTGAATTGAGTGATATGCCAGATTTTGTGGGATTTAAATTGCTTCTTTTGAAAGTTTTTTCCCTAAATTGATTTATCTCTGTGGAAAAAAATTGTTTTTCGGGGCATCTTGAAGCCACTAAATTGATTTAGAAGTTATGTTAGCAGAATCTAATGAAAATACCTTACATCGGTGCTTCTCAAGATTTCAATATTTGCGACCCAATATTCAATCATAATTTCCATCGCCTCTCCTCCATACAATAACAATGTATTAAATTCCCCCATAATACTTTGACACTTTTACTACATATACGCCTGCGTATATAAATGCCTCGCTCAATCAAAGCGTTAATTTCCTCGGACGTATATATACGTCTTTCCGAAGTCTGATATCTTTTCTGAGTAAGGATATCCATAAAATTATTCCGAAGGCTTTGGAATGCAAAAAAAAGAGCCTTGCCAGTGTTTGAAAGGATTTACTTATTTCAGAGCATTTGCTTATTTATTCTTTTTCTCCCCCCCCCCCCGATATATCGCATACGCGAGCTTACAATGGGGACAATGGGGGCATTGGGAATGAATAGCATAATTTTTCATTGGCAGTTAAGGGATTAATTATAAACCATACAAATTATCAAGATAAATATTAATCTTGGGATATCACTTTTTACATGACACAATGTATGTTATAATTAATTTAACAGCTCTAAGTTAAGATCAAGCTTAAAAATTGCCAGTGACCCTATGTATGTGCTTGTCATATAAAAAGTGATAACCAAAAATTAATATTTATCTTGATAATTTGCACGGTTTATACAATTAATTCCTTAACTGCGGGTTGAAAATTACGCAAATCGCTCCCCAATGCCACTGTTTTTCACATAGGTGCACGTATGTGATGTATGAGGGGGGGGGGAGAATAAATAAGCAAATCCTATGAAATAAGCAAATCCTTCACAAGCACTATCAAGGCTCTTTTGTTGCATTCCAAAGCTTGCAGAATAATTTTATGGATAGCAGTGCACAGAAAAGATCGTACTTCGGAAAGACGTATATATGCGTCCTTGACAATTATAGTTTTGGTTAGTGAGACGTTTAGATAGATCGGTGGCACGTAAGAGGTTAAAGTTGTGTTGTAGCTTTAGCGTCAAAGTATAGTATTATTAATTATAAAGTACATTGTGCAGTACTAATACATTTATAAGTGAACTATATCAGCGTAAATGTGTATTTCATTTTTTATTATATATGTCAAACTGTATTTTATTTATATATTTTCAGTAAATTCATAATTTTTTTAAATAATCATTTGTTTTCGACTTTTCAATATGCTTGCGGCCCCCTCGTAGAGTTATAACGCCCCTCTTGGCGGCGCGCCCCACAATTTGAGAAAAACTTTATATTCTTTTAGTTTATAAATCTCAGTGGTAAGCATTATCTGTGTTACGTGTAGAAAGGATAATTCCCGTTTTAAATGCTGTGCATTTTACTTACAAGTTCTGCATGAGAATTATGTATTTTAAATATGTTACACATGTGTGAAGGAGAAAGAGGTAGAAATGTAAATTTTTAGTAATTTTCTGACACATGTGTTTCTCAGTACTCAAAAAGTAACTCCGTCGTGTATCTAAGTATCTTGCCCTTAAATCTCTTTATAACATTAGCTGTGTTTTCCCATTTTCAGCATAAATAATAAACCAAAAGTATTTCTAGATATTTTTCGAATAGTGTTTCTGTCTACATAAGTTTGAGAGGAGGAAAAATAGCTTTTGCAAAAAAGTGGACAGGAAATAAAAAATGTATTCTTAGAAAAGAACATCAATTTTTGAAATTTGTAAATTGTAACAGGAGGATAGCTTTTAAAACTTATAAATTGACAAAAAAGCTATAATTTTCATTGAAATATTAACTAACATAAATTTCACTCCAAGTTATATTTTTGTTCACTTTTTGATCTGCTTAAATTATACAACAGAATATAGGATATGTAATATAAAATTGCAAAGAATATTATTAGCTAGTATATTGAATACATGCTAAAGGGGTGATTGTATTTAATGCAAAATAAATAAATTATTTAATTAATGTATTTATGAAAATTCATGTATTGCCATTGAGAGAAAGGGAGAACGTGTCTTTGGTGTTTTTATATTTAAAGATGTGAAATATAATCATAAAGTGTGCAAAATATGTCTCTTTAATTAATGATTTACACAAAAGTAATTAGTTTTGAATAATTATATTCAGTGGTTTGTTGCTATATTACTTTGAATTATTGGTTATTGCATAATATTTTTGATGTGATACTAATTTTTTTTCCTTTTTGGAATAGTCTGTATTTTGTTTTACATTTTTCTAATCTAGTAAATATATTTTAAATTTAGAGATTGCGTTTTTCTTTCTTCCTCTCCTATCAGTATTATCAAAGCAATCAACTATCTGTCACACAAAAAAGTATAACCTTTTATTATAAATGATGGATAATTTTTATTATTTCCGTTGTTGAATAACAGGATTCACACACATAGGTATTTTTGTTTAAGGGAATATGCTATTCATGTATAAATAGTAAGTAGGCAATCACTACTTTCTATATAACTTCCAATGCTTTTACATTATAATATAAATACTTTTTCATTGTGTATTATTAACAACCAATCATATGCTGATTTTCAATTTATACGTTTTAATGTGTAATTTTCAAGTTATTGTGTAAGAAAATTTTAAAAGTTTGAGCAGATTAAACTAAACAGCTCATTCTTTTGAAAACTGATAAAATTTTTCAGGAAATATATGT